>MIQA02011646.1:0-17140 GCA_001887855.2 Sclerospora graminicola | reverse complement strand
AAGGTTATCAGAAAATTGAAGTGATATATTAATGATTAAAAGAGAATGAAACGAGAATTGGTTATCACGATAACAACGGGCCATACTTCGCGCGCAGGCAGGAGATCTTGAACGCAGGATGATCCATGGGGGTTAAGCGGTATTGGTTCCACCAGGGCTCTTGACGATCGGCAAAGTTCAAAGCATCGCGCAACGTGCCGATCGGAGTCGGGTGTCCATGACCGGGATACCATTCCCCGCCGTCGGCCTTGATGCCTCGTGTTTTCGCCCGGCGAATAGGCAGATGCAGCACGGCGGAGAACAGGAAAACGTCCAAGTCGCACTTGCCGCGCTGGATCCCATCGACCACAAAGTCACAGATCACGGCCCAAGCAGCTCCAGCTTTGGTACGTTGGCGCTTGCGAGCATGGAAGTAGTGCTCAAGCCACGCGTCACTACGCATATTCGCAGTGATCGGGAAGTGGTGAGTTGTCTCCCATAGCGCCAGACCAAGGTCCCAATAATACGAGGCCAGGTGCTCCTTCAGAGCTCCGAACCAGGGGTGATCAGGAAAGTCCAATCCGGGCATAGGCTTCACGAGAACGTCCCAAGGCTCTGACTCGATCAAGAGTTTGATGGCCCCAGGTTGCAGCACATCAGGTTGCCAGTGTTCGTCCCTGGGCGCCGGCGACCAGCTCGGGAAAATCCACCTTGACGGACGGGACCAACTGCGAGGGACGAGTTTGCGTCTTACCAACAGAACCAGAGGCTTTAAGCCCCATAGCTGATCAGCACTCCAGGGTCGTCGGGTCACCAGCAGGGTCTTCGACGGTTCGCCCTGCATAACGATGTATAGATCCATGAACTTCTCCTTCGGATCATAGCTGTAGTCGTCTTGATGGATCGGCGATTTAGCCGCTGGAACGAAGACGCCACTGAAGTTGGGCGGTCGGGTGGTCAGCGTCGTACCGGCGTCCGGAGGAGCTCTAGAAACAACCGGAGCCGGTCGCTTGTCTTCCAAATTGTCCTCGTCATCGCCGTCTGAGTCAAGCAAAGCGACGGCCTGGGTCAGCGAGGCTGAGCCCGACGAGGCCGTTACCGAAACTCGACGATCAGCGCTGCGTGATCTGGCCAAAGCAGTTCGCGTCCGATCGTCCAAATCTGTCGACTCGTGATCAGAGTCAGCGATGAGGCATGAGCGCTTAGCAGGAACCGTCTTCCTTTTCGATTGGCTTGCCCGTTTGCGCTTCACCGAACCCAAGATCGACGAGACCGGTCTCGAAGCTGGTGGCGGACGGGATGGTGTGGACACGCAGAAGCCGCTGCTTTGCTGATTACTGGCTAATCAGCATCCATGTTAATCGGCGAAGAAGCGACGGAGAAGGTGGGCGACGGCGGGCCGGATCTAAGAGACCTATAAGCCTGTGTTCCAGCCGGAACAAGAGATTTGGTCAGCTCAGGGAATCCCTGCAAAGCCGTCCGAAGCGACCCCGAATCAGCGTCTGGGTCATTCCACCTGTCCATTGTCTGGTGGGCGATCTTCTTCAAGTCGCCATGGCGTTTAGTCCAAGCGCGCTTATCAAGCTCCAGGGTTTCAAGCTTAACCCGAGCAAGATTAAGCTCGCGACGGTGATCTTCAGCCTCCTTCCGATTTTCGCTCAACCGTTTCTGGATGCTGGCACGGTCGATGCGCGAATCAGAAAGCTGTTTCGCCAGGAGATGAACCTGTTCATCCGTGTGACGCATCTCGACCTCCAAGCGCTCCACTTCCTCGGCAGTACGAATTTTGTTCCGGAGTAGCTGGTGGTGGTCGCGACGGTGATCATCGAGCAGTTGCAAATGACCCACCATCTCGACCATCGAACACTTCATCGCCTCGATGCGCTCGTCTGGAAGCAAGGATAGAAGAAGTTATATACATATTGCGGAAGAAGCAGAGGGGTTGGACATACCTTGATTGCGGACGGTGACAGACAGCGAGTGAATCATCGATTGCAGGAAAAACAATATCGGAGGGTTTAGCCGGGACGCGCAGGGCAGCGAGATCAGCAGACAACTGATCTCGCTCGACAGTTAAATCTTGGACGCGGTGAGTCAGGTCCAGCAAATCACGATCGAGTCTGTCGCGATCCAGTTGTAAAGTCGATAGTTGACGTGCCAGATCGGCGGAATCGCGCTCCAGACGATCTATGATGACCCGACGATAGAACAATTCGGCGCAAAGTGTCTGGTTGTTCTCGCACACGGAAATTAAATTAATTGCGCTCTGGAGCCCCAACCGCAATCGGCTAGTCTCTATGGGCCCCAGCATGAGCGGGCCCGTTCCCTCCACCAGGCGAGCCTGTTGCTCCAAGTAACTGACGGGGCGACTCGGAGAAGGCCAAGCAGGGAAACTTAGAGGCGGGAGATAAGAAGTCAGGGTTGTCGTCGGGGAGATGAAGCTGGTCGTGATCGTGGTGGCGCCGGTCGAGATTGTAGAAGTCGCCGGACCGGCTGAACTTGGCCCTGGAGATGAGACGTTCGTCGGAGAGGCAGCCGAGGAGGTAGGGAAGGGAAGAGAAGGTCGTCTTGAATCAGACATGGCTTGTCGCTAAGTGGAAGATTCAGAAATGGATGAGTCGAGCTGCAGTCGTTGCGCGGCTGCAGTTTGGCTCAAGGGCGGCTGTGGTAAAGCGATCTGAAAAATGTTGAGAATAAGGTGGACCACACATGACCGTTGATTGGTGACGATGGGAACACCCATCAAGATGAGACAGTTGATGGGTGGGACAGGCTGATCGCGTATACGACGAAAATTTGGTGGACAACGGGCTTTCGTAATGTGAAGAGATAGGCCAAGTACCGTTACTACGCCCGGTCCCGGATATTAATGGAACGGCGAAGGTCACGGTCCGATCGGGATATTGCGTGTTAAGTGAAGTTCATGTGGACGTACATGGCTAGATTGAATGAGATAAACTGGAGATACGGCATCAATGGCGACGTAATATATCAGGAGCAGCAGAATCCAGTTATCGGGATGAGTTATGAACGGTACAGATGTTGAAGCTGGATGTGATATGGTAATCTCGGCCCGATCGGCCGAGTCACCTAACTCTGCCCTAGAATACGAAGATCAGGTACAGGACAGAACTGGGTATGTGGAGTGGCGAGCCGTGCGAGCATTACGAAGTTGGGGCAAGCAGTAAGAGTCGATGGATATATCCAGAATTGATGCAAGAAGATCCGATCAGGCCCAGCTTCACTGAGTCGGTGCGATCTCTGTACCCCGACAGGTGATGAAGGTCAAAAACATGGTCGAGTGAATAGGTAAAGTCGATGTGGTGGTAGCCCCTAGGTGGCTCGAGGTGATCTGGGGCTGATCGCCCTGATCACTGCCAGATCACTCTGCCGATCGCTGATCTGATCATGATCGGAGCCGATCGGCCCCAGACCGGCTTCTAGGTGTGAAGATAGATGGAGTTTTCACCATAGCGTTTGACCATAATCGGGTCAGAAGTGGTACGGATCAGTTCGAAGGTGCAACAAAGATGGGTAAGGTGGTATCACGCAACCGTGCGACGAAGCGAACAGGATCGAAGTATGAGTTAGTCGCATGGTTGGTGTATGGTTCACTAGGTATAGGACATTGCATACATAATAACAGGTTTTGATTTTCCCCCTAAGCAAAGAGTCGCTCCGCCACGTGTCGTGGTCATTGGGAGCACAGGGTTAACTAGTCCCCTCTTGCTCAACTTAATTCCCGGTTAAGACGCGCTTAGACGCATTTTGGCTTACCGGAAGGCCCCCGACGGGTTTGTTTAGGTTATCAAACCTCACCCCCCACGCGCACGTGTTTGGAACACGTTTTTAATATTGTAAAGGTTTTGTGGAGATAACGTTTGTGGATTTCTGTGGAAGATCGTGGGTTGATCACGTTTTGCTTGGTTTCTTGTTGTCTCTCGTTCTTATTGGCTGGCCTGATCGGACGAAGTTTCCCGATCAGCGCCTAGATACTGAAGTTAAGTATCGACCTCAACCCGTTCTCCGGTGAAGGTTTCCACTCGAGGACACCCCCGTCTCGAGAAAGTCATCCCCTCCGTCCTGATCAAGATCATCGTTTTCGTCACCGAGTCCACCTGAGTGAGTGTAACCACCCCCGATCAATGGGTACACAACGTGAGATGAAGTTAAGAATGCATTCTATCGCACATGACGACCGGTCGGATGACCGGGAAGATCAGATCAGTCACCATGATGGTGATTCATCCGATTCTGGTGGCGATCAGGATCAACGGAGTACCCCCTCCGATAGTTGGTAGTCCGGGCCAGTGGGTATCCGGATTGCACCCCAAACTTCCGTCCTGGATTTGGAAATTGGCTCCACCACAAAACCGATTTGGAGTTATCCAAACTCGCGAAGAAGGCAACCAGGAGTCTCAATAGTCTGGGTTGACATATTACGATGGATCAGCCAATGGTAAAGGTCAAACAAGTTGAGATCAAGTTGATTGAGCTGGTTCAGAGTCAACAGGACGTGCATATACTTACATACGAAAAAACAATGATCCGAAGGGTGACCTTTACGATCACTTTTTCCACATGTGATTCTCTCCAGCAATCACGATCTCTATGTCTGGTCGACCCACAATGCACGCATTTCTTGCGAGATCGGTCCTGATCGGGTTGAGCCCCACCATTTTTTCGTCCATCCATGCCATTAATCGATGATCTCGGACGAAATACCGGTTCAGTCGTAAAGATATGACGATACTGCTCCTCGTCCGAGCTTAAACTTGATTGACCACTTTCTTCTTCCGAACTGGAACCGTCCGATTCTTTCGTGATCATCTGAATCGCTCTAGTTGGTCGTGCCGCTGGTACCTTGCCCTAGTCCGGGTGTGGTTTCGACCGGTACCGGTTCGATCCTACCTCGACCTTGGGTTGTCTATTTTTGGCCCACTGCAGCGTTCTCAAGGTTAGTTCTAATCGCTCCGAACTGCTTATACGGAGCAGGGTTAACTGATCAGCCAAATCACGATTGTCCAAAGTGCCAATAAAGTATTCGACATGCTCGCGAGCTATATTCGGATGTTGTGGATCCTTGGTCGGCATTTTCGCGCGTAGACCAGCAACATTCAGCCGATGTAAGTATTCAATCGGTGTTTCATCGGATATTTTCTTCATATGGTAGTACTGTCTCGCGACTGACACCCCTGAGTTGCAATATTGTTCTTCAAATTCTTCACACAATTGAGGCCACTTCAGACGTACTTCTCGGCTCAGCTGTTTAAGCCAATTCTTGGCCGGGCCCTTCATCAAATCAGCGAAAATCAGACATCTTCCACCCTCCAGTGTCTTATCTTTCAAAAAGGCTGATTTAGTCCGACTCAACCAAGCTCTCGCCTGATCACCGTCCATATCCTTGCCGGTGAAATCTTTTAATTCCGAGATCGCCGACATTCGCACTCGAGTGATCGTTCCGGAATCACTGCCAAATGCCTGCGCGGAGGCCATATTTGCCCTACGAGGCATCTCCATATCCAAATCATCCGGATCAAAATGTTGACTGATCTCTCCATCTGATTCCATATCCACATCACTACGTGGAGGTGATCTATGGAGTCGGTCTTGGTGACCAACCTGGCATATTGATCGAACAATTCCGGCCGATCGAACAGATTCCATATCCACATCCACAGGTTTCTCGACTGGTTTAGCAGTGGATTGGTTCATGTTTGGTGTCGATCGCCATGGTTGTCCTTGCCCAGGTGTATACTGAGGTAACTTGTTCACCCACAAATCGATTCATCATAGTCGCGAACATGGTTCTCATTTGCTCTGGGACCTCTGGTATGTTGGTAGGGTTACTGTTGGGAGTCGGATTGTTCTGTGCAACGTCTTGAGCATCTTCAAAACTGTCATCTGATCCGACTCGACCAGGTTCCGGCTTCCTTTTCCTGCTCTGCGACTCGATCTTGGGGTCAATGTGCTTGATCCCTTTCGGGCCCAACGTCATACGAGTTACTCCAACCGAGGAGTGGTAGAGTCCGCTCCAGACTGTGATGACGATTGATATATTGACTCAATATCCATAGGATATTCAACCAACTGCGATCGGTGTGAAGGATCCGCGATCGGCGACTGGACCACGGGGTTCGCCCCGAGTAGCGAGGCAAGGTGATCATACAGCGTTGTCATAGCTTCTCTGATCGTCCCTTGGTCTAGATCGAACAGCATATTCGCGTCGAACGCACCAGTAGTGAAACCAACTTCGTCGATCTGCGCCAAGAGGTTCCTGATCAGATCAAGTTGACTGCCTGTGATAACCGGCCTGGTCGCCCGACCTTCAAGTTTCCCGATGATCTTGGGTTTTATGATCTTCATCACTCGGTTGGTAGCTAGGAACTTGTGAAACTCTCGAAGATAGAACAATCGTTCTACATCTTGAACAGTGGTCTTCTCAGCTGGTTCGGTCTTCTCTTCATCTTCTTCGAAGATCTTCGGTTTCGGTTTCACATATTTTTTAGGTGGATCATATTGATCCGCCCCCATGTTTTTTCTTTCTTTTTCCATTTTCTTCTTATGCATAGGATCGAGGTCAGTACCCCGATCCTTTCCCGGATTATAGTTAATTTTACTATAACCCATATCGGCCCGATCGGGGCCATGTGGGGAGTTGTTTCATCTTTAATTTTGACCTGGCACTCCACCAGACCAGGTCGACCATCGCTTCCTTTAGGTATGGACAGCATCGGAGGCGATACGCCTTCCTCCAATACACCCGAAAAAGTTTCCTCCACTTTGATTTTCACATTTTTTTCATCATCAAAGGAATCACGGTGATATCCTGAGTCACCAAGTGATCCGGGCACGCGCACCATTGTGGTGGAGCTGATTTCCAAATCCATGACCGAAGTCTTGGGCGGAATCCGGATACCCACTGGCCCGGACGACCAACTATCGGAGGGGGTACTCCGTTGATCCTGATCGCCATCAGAATCGGATGAATCACCATCATGGTGACTGATCTGATCTTCCCGGTCATCCGACCGGTCGTCATGTGCGATAGAATCCATACTTAACTTCATCTCACCTTGTGTACCCATTGATCGGGGGTGGTTACACTCACTCAGGTGGACTCGGTGACGAAAACGATGATCTTGATCAGGTCGGAGGGGATGACCTTCTCGAGACGGGGGTGTCCTCGAGTGGAAATCTTCACCGGAGAACGGGTTGGGGTCGATACTTAACTTCAGTATCTAGGCACTGATCGGGAAACTTCGTCCGATCAGGCCAGCCAATAAGAGTGAGAGACAACAAGAAACCAAGAAAACGCGATCAAACCACGATCTTCCACAGAAATCCACAAACGTTATCTCCACAAAACCTTTACAATATTAAAAACGTGTTTCAAACACGTGCGCGTGGGGGGTGAGGTTTGATAACCTAAACAAACCGTCGGGGGCCTTCGGTAAGACCAAAATGCGTCTAAGCGCGTCTTAACCGGGAATTAAGTTGAGCAAGAGGGGACTAGTTAACCCTGTGTTTCCAATGACCACGACACGTGGCGGAGCGACTCTTTGCTTAGGGGGTAAATCAAAACCTGTTATTATATATGCAATGTCCTATACCTAGTGAACCGTACACCAACTCATGCGAACTACCTCATACTTCGATCCTGTTCGCTTCGTCGCACGGTTGCGTGATACCACCTTACCCATCTTTGTTGCACCTTCGAACTGATCCGTACCACTTCTGACCCGATTATGGTCAAACGCTATGGTGAAAACTCCATCTATCTTCACACCTAGAAGCCGGTCTGGGGCCGATCGGCTCCGATCATGATCAGATCAGCGATCGGCAGAGTGATCTGGCAGTGATCAGGGCGATCAGCCCCAGATCACCTCGAGCCACCTAGGGGCTACCACCACATCGACTTTACCTATTCACTCGACCATGTTTTTGACCTTCATCACCTGTCGGGGTACAGAGATCGCACCGACTCAGTGAAGCTGGGCCTGATCGGATCTTCTTGCATCAATTCTGGATATATCCATCGACTCTTACTGCTTGCCCCAACTTCGTAATGCTCGCACGGCTCGCCACTCCACATACCCAGTTCTGTCCTGTACCTGATCTTCGTATTCTAGGGCAGAGTTAGGTGACTCGGCCGATCGGGCCGAGATTACCATATCACATCCAGCTTCAACATCTGTACCGTTCATAACTCATCCCGATAACTGGATTCTGCTGCTCCTGATATATTACGTCGCCATTGATGCCGTATCTCCAGTTTATCTCATTCAATCTAGCCATGTACGTCCACATGAACTTCACTTAACACGCAATATCCCGATCGGACCGTGACCTTCGCCGTTCCATTAATATCCGGGACCGGGCGTAGTAACGGTACTTGGCCTATCTCTTCACATTACGAAAGCCCGTTGTCCACCAAATTTTCGTCGTATACGCGATCAGCCTGTCCCACCCATCAACTGTCTCATCTTGATGGGTGTTCCCATCGTCACCAATCAACGGTCATGTGTGGTCCACCTTATCGTCAACATTTTTTAGACAGCTTTACCACAGCCGCCCCTGAGCCAAACTGCAGCCGCGCAACGACTGCAGTTCGACTCATCCATTTCCGAATCTTCCACTTAGCGTCCAGCCATGTCTGATTTAAGACGACCCCCTCTTTCCTTTCCCGCCTCCTCGGTTGCCTCTCCGACCAACGTCTCATCTCCAGGGCTAAGTTCAACTGGTCCTGCGACTTCTGATCGCGACCGCGGCCACGATCACGACCAGCTTCATCTCCCCCACGACGACCCTGACTTCCTATCGTCCGCCTTTGAATTCCCCTGCTCGACCTTCTCCGAGTCGCCCCGTTAATTACTTGGAGCAGCTGGCTCGTCTGGTGGAGGGATCAGGCCCGCTCACGCTGGGGTCCATAGAGACTAGCGGATTGCGGTTGGGGCTCCGGAGCGCAATTCCTGAGTTAGTTTCCTGTACGATGCTAACCGGACGCTTAATGCCGAGTTGTTTTATCGTCGGGTCGTCATTGATACTCTGGAGCGTGATTCTGCCGACCTGGCAAACCAACTGTCGACTCTACGACTGGATCACGCCAAACTTGATCAAGATCTGCTGGACATGACGAACCGCGTTAAAAATTTAACAGTTGAGCGAGATCAGTTGTTTGCTGATCTTGCTACCTTGCGCGTCTCCGTCAATCCTTCGGATACTGTCGCTTCCCTGCAATTGATGGTTCGCTCGCTGTCCGTTACTGTCCGCAATCAAGGTATGTCCAACCCGTCTGTTTCTTCCGCAATCTGTATATAACTTCTTCTATCCTTGCTTCCAGACGAGCGCATCGAGGCGATGAAATGTTCCATGGTCGAGATGGTGGGTCATTTGCAACAGCTCGATGACCACCGTCGCGACCATGATCAGCTACTTCGGAACAAAATCCATACCGCCTAGGAGGTGGAGCGTCTGGAAGTCGAGATGCGTCACACGGATGAAAAAGTTCGGCTTTTGGTGAAACAGCTTTCTGATTCGCGCATCGGCCGTGCCAACATTCAAAAGAGGCTGAGCGAGAACCAGAAGGAAGATGAAGATCGCTGGCGCGAGCTTAATCTTGCTCGGGTTAAGCTTGAAACCCTAGAGCTCAATGAGCGCACCTGGATCCAAAGTCATGGCGACTTAAGGAAGATCGAACTCCAGACCATGGACAGGTGGACCGACCCGAACGCCGATTGGGGGTCGCTTCGCACGGCTTTGCAGGGGTTCCCTGAGCTGATCAGCTCTCTTGTTCCGGCTGGGACATCGTCGTATAAGCCTCTTGGATCTGCCCCGCCGTCGCCCACCTTCTCCGTCGCTTCCTCGCCGATTTATGATGCTGATCAGCCCGTGATCAACAAGGCAACGGCTTCTGCGTCCACTCCATTCCGTTCGCCGCTAGATCATAACCAGTCTCGTCGATCTTTAGTTCGTTGAAATGTAAACGGGCAAGCTTATCGAAGAAGAAAACGGTTCCTGCTAAGCGTTCCCGTCTCATTGCTGACTCTGACGACGAGTCAACAGATTTGGACGAAAGGGCGCTAACTGCTTTGTCCAGATCACGCAGCGCTGATCGTCGAATTCCGGTGGCGTCTTCGTCGGGCTCAACTTCGCTGACCCGAGCCGTCGCTTTGCTTGACTCCGACGGCGATGACGAGGACGATTTGGAAGACAAGCGACCGGCTCCGGCTGCTTCTAGCGCTCCTCCGTCCGCCGGTATGACGCTGACCACCCGACCGCCCAACTTCACGGCGTCTTCATTCCAGCGGACAAATCGGTGATCAAGCAAGGCGACTATAGTTATGATCCGAATGAGAGGTTCATGGATCTATACGTCGTTATGCAGGGCAAACCGTCGAAGGCCCATCTGGCGACCCGACGACGCTGGAGTGCCGATCAGGTATGGGATTTAACGCATCTGGTTCTTTCGGTAAGACGCAAACTCGTCCCTCGCTGTTGGTCCCGTCCGCCAGGGTGAATTTTCCCGATCAGGTCGCCGGCGCCCAAGGACACGCAGTGGCAATCTGATATTCTGACACCCAGGGCCATCAAACCCTTAATCGATTCAGAGCCTTGGGATGTTCTCAAGACGCCTATGTCCGGGTTGGACTTTCGTGATCGCCCCTGGTTTGTTGATCTGCAGGGACACCTGACCTCGTATTATCAGGAACATGTTCAGGCGATATGGGAGGCGACTCACCATTTCCCGATCACAGTGAAGATGCGTAAGGACGCGTGGCTTGAGCACTACTATCATGCTCGCAAGCGCCGACGCACCAAAGCTGGAGCAGCTTGGGCCGTGATCTGCGACTATGTGGTTGATGGGATACAGCGCAGCGAGTGCGACTTGGAGGTTTTCCTGTTCCCCGCCGTGCTGCACCTGCCTGTTCGCCGGGCGGAAATGCGAGGCATCAAGGCCGACGGCGGGGAATGGTATCCTGGTCATGGGCACCCGACTCCGATCGGCACGTTGCGCGATGCATTGGACTTTGCCGATCGTCAAGAGCCCCGGCGGAACCAATACCAATCAAGCCCCATGGATCATCCGGTGCTCAAGATCTCCCGTCTGCGCGCGAAGTATGGCTCGTAATTATCGTGATAACCAGCTTTCGTTTCATTCTCTTTTTAATCATTAATATATCACGACAGCTTTCTGATAATTTTCATGTTCCATATCCACACTTCATGTCCAGGTTCCAACACTATCCTCATCTTGAATGTCGATCGTTCATATGCACGCGAATGTAGTTTTCGTGAATTACATGTATATATATCCATTGACTCTGAACCAGCTCAATCAACTTGATCTCAACTTGTTTGACCATTACCATTGGCTGATCCATCACAATATGTCAACTCAGACTATTGAGACTCCCGGTTGCCTTCTTCATCAGTTTGCATTACTCCAAATCGGTTTCGTCTCACCCGATCACGTTCAAACTCCCTTAGTAGAGCTCCACAGTTCAGATCCCGTTCATCTACCCAAAGTGGATCGTCGTAACCTTTCCACTGAACCAAGTAATCACGATGGGTTCGACCAAATCGGATCCTCTTGCCTGATCGGGTATCCAAAATCTTCTCCACTTCAAATTCATTTTGATCCAACATTCTTTCCCAACTGTCTTCGGGCAAGAGAGCTTCGTCGAAGTCAAATCTTGGCTGATCATCGGATGACAACCTGGTTTTTGGTCGATCGGGGTATTCCCGGACTAGCTTCAGCTTCGACAAGTGGAGGATCGGGAAAATTCCGTAATCGGTACCAGCAGCGATCAACCGGGCGTCATGATCACCGATCAATTCAGATATACGGAATGGCCCATGCCATTAATGCGCTAACTTCCTGTCGTATCCTTCTTTTGCGCGATCCAAGTAAAGCCAGACCCTTGATCCCGGTTCGATATTATGCGAATCGGCTTGATCATTATTCCGATCAGCTCTCTCTTGGATCGCCCTCCGCAGTCGTTCATTCACTTGTTCCCGCGCATGCTGGTAATGGCGCTGGAGTCCCATACGCCATCGACGAGCTTCGCGATCTCGACCTCGGGTACATCCGACGGGAATCACCGACTCGATTGTAGATCGGGGGTCCCAACCATACGCCAAGTAAAACGGAGTATCTCCCCTGATCCGATCGAAAGAAGAATTCAACGCAAACACCAGTCTCTCTGCATACTCACCCCAGTATCGTTGAGCGGAATCCGCGACATACATCTTAATAGCTCTGGTTAGCGTCTGCACCATGCGCTCGGCCTTGCCGTTCGCCTGCGGACGGTAGGCCATGGTTGCGCTTTGTTTCTGACCAAGCATCTGATTAAATGATAGAAAAACTTCAGCCATGAAACCTGGTTCCCGATCGTGCCTGATCACCTCACTTGCTCCAAACCGCCTAAAGACACATTCCTCATAACTGCAGGCGACTTGTTGGGCTGCTCGGGAAGATCCCGCTTTCGCGATCACCAATCCCGTGAACAGATTAGTCCAAATCAGCAGTTCTGTATTGCCTTTGAATGATTTCGACAAGGAAGGTATGTGATTCATCGCTATCACTTGGAAAGGGTAAGTCGCCTGGATGTTCCCGGGTGATCTACCTCGGATATTCGGCATGCCCTTCCCAGTTTCGCAATCTGTACACGTTCCGACAAACTTTTGGACACTTCGATATAAACCTCTCCAGTGAAAATGTTTGCGAATCCTGTGATATGTCCGACCCACACCCTGGTGACCTCCCTCTAAACTGACGTGATAATGATGCAAGATATCTGCTTGTAAGGTCTCCAGAATCACAAGTCTCGCTGATCGGCCCAGATCTGCGTCGGCCTGATCAGCTTGGGCATAGTAAAACAACAAATCGTTTTCGTCAATCTCATAGCTATACGCGTCCTTAACACAATCGTTTGCTTCATTCTGGCTCAATTTTTCCAAGTCTCAGAAAAGCCTTCAAATCAACGATCCATTTTTCTTCGTCTTGAAAAAGCCTTCAAATCAACGATCCATTTTTCTTCGTCTTGTGCCTTGAGAATTCTTTCAATCCGCATCTCCTGTACTATTTCGTCTGTTAGGCTTTCTCGAGAGAGTGGCGTACTAGGGGTTGATCTAGCTCGTGATCTCGTCGTGATCGAGACCTGGGCTGCTTCCTGTTTATCTTCCGCATGAATCATCTCGGGCAACCTATTGATCTAGATCAATTTTTCCAGCAGTGCTTTATTGGTAATCATTAATCCAGTCTGATCACGCATGACCATCGTGGCTAGGTGATCCGTAGTCCGGTTCCAATCGCGTTTCACATGTAAGAGGTCATGACTTGGCCATCCACGTAGAGCTTTCATAACACGATCATTCAACAACTTCAAACGCGGAGCCTTGCAATCGATTTCTCCAGTGATCTGCCGAATCACCAGATTTGAATCTCCACATATGATTACTCTTCCAATCTTTTGCTCTTGCAGGAGGTCTAAACCTAGCAGCAGACCACGGTATTCGGTTTCATTGACTGTGATGCCCGGGGTATAGTCTGAACCAGCAGATATGACAGTCCATTCCGGCAATTTCCACAACAACGCGCTATACGCCCCTACGCCTTTCTTCACGCTCGCTGATCCGTCGAAACTTACAACGATCAGATTCTCCTCCGAGCCGACCATCGGTGGGGGTATAATGATTGATTCTCTTGGTTGTTTCCTAGGCGCGACCTCGACCAGGGCTTCATCGACTTCTGATCGGGGTGTGATACTGGCTGCTAGCGTACCGAGAATTTCTTCTTCACCCTTGGTGCATTTGATGATCTCCAAGGTCCACTGAGATAACAGCGCTGCCCATCGCCCCAGTCTTCCGTCTAACCCGTTCGCTGACAATAACCAAGCTAGAGTAGATCGCCTAGACAATACCTTGATCGATCTAGTCACCAGCATAGAGTAACAGACATCCAATATGCGTAATAGTGCCAGCACTTCTTTATCCACAATGCCGTAGTTGACCTCGTTCGGCTTTAACGTCCGGCTTGTAAACGTCACTGGGCAATATACTCCGTCGTGATCTTGGACCAGTGCGGCCGATATTGCCCATTTACTGGCGTATAGAATCACCACGGGAATCTTCTCCGGATCGAAATGTTTCAGTATCGGCGTCGAGATCATCTTCGCCTTCAACATACTGAAAGCTACCATAGCTCGCTTCATATGGTCCTCTGACCCTGGCACAGTTCGATCGATTAGCGATCCAGTCTTGAGATTCGATTCGTTGATTTTGGCCTCGCAACTAGTCTCGTTCCGTGCCTTTCCCACCTGATCACGCTTTCGTAGTCCATGATAATCCACTTCCTTCAACTCGTATAATATAGCAGCATATATCGAGAAGTCTTCGATAAACCGGCTATAATAATTCAGAGATCCGAGAAAAGGCTGCATAGCCTTCAGTGATCGGGGAAAAGGAAGGTTACTGAGAGCACCCAAGTCTTTCGGGTTTGCTTCCAAGCCCTGAATCGACACGTTATGTCCCAGGTAAGCGACCTTGGGTCCCAGACGCTCTTGACTAGGCTGATCAACAAATCCCATCGTTCGCAAGTGTCAAGGAGGCGTTCGACCTTATCGCATAGCATATCCCATGATGTTGCTGTAACCAAGATGTCAACTATGTATGATCGCCTTCCCAAAACTGATCGGTCCTGATCTTGGTCCGGTTCGCCTTCCGTAAACACATCATGTAGATCGGTGGCTTCTCGATCAGCACTGATCTGAAAATATCCATAGAGAGCATTGTCAATCAATCTCTGATAGATCTGTGAGGCGTTCTTTAAACCGAAGGGCATCCGGTTCCATTCGAAAAGGCCGAAAGATGTAACGAAATCTCTCGAGAACGATCAGTCATTGAAACCACCCAGAAACCACTAGCCATATCAAGCGAACAAAACCAAAAATCTTTATCCAGATCTTCCAGTGAATCATTGATCAGGGGCATCGGGTAGACCATCAACTTCGTGAGGCGATTCACCATACTATAGTCGATACAAAGTCAAATATCGACCCCGTTCTTTTTTATCACAATCACAATCGGTGATGCCCACTGCGATGTTGAAGCTCGGATGATTCTTGTACTCAACAAGCCCTTGATCAAATTGGATAACTTTTCCCGGTATTGTGGCGCGACTTTGCATCAACGTTGAGCGTTCGGTCTCGCATTTCCCACGTCAATATCACCAACAGCTCCGTAAGCAGCTGGAGGTAGGGCATTACCCTTCCCAATCAATAAATCGTGCCTTTTCCAGATGATCTTCTTTAGTTGATCGATCTGCTCGGGGGTGTTCACTTCGGGATCACCGACCTGTAGAACCGCCATGATGACTTCTGGTATATTGGGCGATGCTTCCGGCAAAACTGCCATCTGCTTATCGATACCTTCAATGTACTGATCACCACCTTCATGTATACACACCAATTCGTCTACCGGATCTACTTCTTCCGGTTCGGCATTATCTTGGGCCGCCCCTTGTGAGTCATCCAACTGGTGATCTAGTTCGGGCTCACCTTCATCCTTAACGATTTCGGCCGATTCATCCTCCTTTTTCTCCTCAGGGTCGTTTCTGAACTCATCACCATCATTTTCGCTCTCTGGACCTGCTGCTTTCGATGAACCGGGTCTAATAATACTCAAAACTTGTGGACCTTTTTTGACCCGGCGTTCCCCTGTCGCTTCGACCGACGGTCTTCTGATCAACAGCTTAGTCGGAATAGCATATTCCGGCTTCTCCACCAAAGGTGAGGTATCTTCATCTGCTAGGTCTTCTTCACTGATCAGGTCTGGTGGCTTGATAAGCCAGATTTTGCCATTCAATATATCTTCGTGATCCCACTGAGACATACCCAATCTGTCGAGGTACTTTCCCTTCGGGTAACCACACCCCTAGGATCATGTCTTCGTGAACGATTAGCGGCTGATCAGATATGTTTGTAATCCTGATGTAACTTGATCTGCCGACACCCTTTACGAACGTTGGTACCCATCGTTCACCACGGGTTAGCCACAATTTCTGTTGCCGATCGCTCGGCCGAATCGTCACGTCAACTGATCGGGCTACCTCGATGTTTTCGTACTGACCCATTTTGAGCATCCGCACATGAGTACCATATAAAGGGTGTCGGCCGGATAACTGAATCTGCACCTCATCCGGCAGAGTCAGGGTTCCATGAGACAGGTCGAGCCGTATACCGGCTGGTACCATGAAATCCATTCCCAATATCGCGTCTTGACCGGCTAACCGGCCAACCCAAGCGTTGAAATAGTAGACAAGGGAGCCTGCCAGAGTGATTTTTACACGTGATCGCCCTTCCGTCATATACGAACTTTCGCCGATCCCAACACATTCTTGCCTCTGGGTACTGTCTATACGACATCCCACCTTACGAGCAAAGGCGGAGTCGATGATCGAGACTTCTGCTCCAGAGTCAAATAGAATAGTGGCTTTTTCGTTGTTAATCTTCCCATTAGCTTTTGCTTGTTTAAACCACTTGTCGGGAGAGTGATACTTCCAGTATCCTCGGGACTCGCCGGGCAGTAGATCCAACTCCATGATCACGTCCGAACGGGAATATTCATCCACTCTGAGACTGTGAATCGGACATCGATCGATGCAATTTGAATTAGAACATGTATTGTCGGTTATCTCCTTTTCCTCAAACTTATTTCCGCTACCGACATATGCATAGATGCAGAACGTAGATCGCTCGGCTCGAACCAGATTCCAACCTGGCGAGCGATCTAGTTTAACATTTTCTCGACATCTGGTGGGAGCATGCCAGCATGTTTAGTCGGTACATACCACTTGCGCATCTGATTGAAAAATTCTTCAATAGGGCAAGCACCGGCATCGTGAACCTTCCCACAGGTTTTACATACGAAAAAACAATGATCCGAAGGGTGACCTTTACGATCACATTTTCCACATGTGATTCTCTTCCAGCAATCACGGTCTTCAGGTTTAGTCGACCCACAATGCACGCATTTCTTGCGAGGTCGGTCCTGATCAGGTTGAGCCCCACCGGATTTTCGTCCATCCATGCCATTAATCGATGATCTCAGAATACCGGCTCTGTCGTAAAGATATGACGATACTGCTCCTCGTCCGAGC
>MIQA02011644.1:0-12935 GCA_001887855.2 Sclerospora graminicola | reverse complement strand
GTCAGCTTCGGCTACTTCGGGATCTTGATCTGCCGGCTGGGTCGATCCGCCTTCGGCTATTTCCGAATTTCGATCGGCCGGCAGGGTCGATCCGCCTTCGGCTATTTCAGAATTCGATCGACCGGCTGGGTCGATCCGCCTTCGCCTCGGTAATCACACCATCCGCCATCGGGGTTGTCCTCACATATAACTCCGCTTTGTCCTTTCTCCCAATTCCGTCGTTCGTCCGTCTCCCTCTAGGTGGGAAAAACCAGTTCAGCGATCGGGGCATAGTCTCGGCCAATACGTTCAGCCGGATCCGGCGACGGTCGGCTCCGCGTCAATATCTTAGAAGGGGTCCGGTACTCGGGTTTAGCCACCATCGGCGTCTGGTCCTCTTCTAATTCTTCCTCTTCACTGACCAGATCGGTGGTATCCTGAAAAGCCAGGTTGTGCCACTCGATATAGCGTCTTGAGCCAATAGTGACATAGCCCGGCCGGCGGGGCATCTTGTCCTCGGCCAGCCACATTCCCATCCGCCTTGGCCTGCTTTAACCATTTATCCGGCCAATGATATTTCCAATAACCTCGCGACTCGCCAGGTAACAGGTATAATTCCATACGCACTTCAGACTGGGAATACTCATCCGTCCGTATACTGGTTACCAGGAAGGGGTCAGCCATGCCGGCCGGGGACCGGGTGACGTAATCGTCAAACTTACACGTATTGTCGGTTATCCTTTGCTTTGCTTCTTGATTATCATCTTTACCGACATATGCATAGATACTAACACTAGACCGCTCGGCTCGAACCAGATTCCAACCTGGCGAGCGATCTAGTTTAACATATTTTCCACTCCGGGCGGCAGCATTCCAGCATGCTTGGTCGGGACGTACCACTTCTTCATCTGGTTGTAGAATTCTTCAATTGGGCACAGTCCCGCCTCATGCACCTCCCCGCAAGTCTTACACGTAAACAGGCAGTGTTCCGCCGGGTGTCCCTTCCTCTCGCACTTCTTGCAGGTCAGCCGCTTCCAACAGCTCCGGTCGTCATGCTTGATGGACCCACAGTGGGTACATTTGCGCCTGGGGTAATCCTGGTCAGTTCGAGCCGGAAAACCCTTTGGCTGACCGGACCCGGCTGGTAGCCTGGACGGCTGACTGGCTTCTGCCGAGAAAAGGTACCGATACTGCTCCTCCTCAGACTCGCCCCCGGATCGCTGATACTCCTCTTCCGAGCTGGTCGCGTCTGACTCTCGGGCGACCATGCGGACGGCTCGGGCCGTCCTGGTAGATGGCGGCCGGCCTCCTTGATCCGCGTTAAATCGGGACTTGAAATGGCCGGTTCCAACGGCCGCCTTAGGCCCTCGCTTCTTCGCTCTTAGATAGGTGCGCAACGTCAATTCCAGCTCCGTGGTGTTCTTCAATCGCAGTAACGCCAGCTGGTCTGCCAGCTCCCGATCGTCCAACGTGCTGATGAAATGTTCCACATGTTCACGAGCGGCTTCCGACCGGCTGGCATCTTCTTTAACCGGGATATTCGCCCTCATGCCAGCGACATTTAAGCGATGGAGATACTCCAGGGGGGTCTCATCCGCCCGCTTCTTGGTGTGAAAATATTGACGCGCCGCCGACGTTCCAGATCCACAGTATTGTTCTTCGAACGCATCGGCCAATCCCTTCCAATTAACTCGGACTTCCCGGCTGAGCTGTTGGATCCAGTTTTTTGCCGGACCTTTCATCAAATCTCCAAAGATCAGGCACTTCTCATAGTCCGACGTCCGGTCTCTGAGAAATGCCGACTTCGTCTTGCTCAGCCATCCTCGGGCTTGGTCCTCGTCCGTGTCGCGTCCGGTGAAGTCTTTCAGCTCGGACGTGGCCGACATTCGCACCCTCGTGATCGCTCCTGAATCTGCATCAAACGCTTGGGCCGAGGCCATGTGGGCTCGGCGGCCATCCCCAGATCCAGGTCGTCCGGATCGTAATGGTACTTGGCCGACTTGACGGATTCCATATCCACGTCGCTGAGAGACAGCTTCCTATTCGTTGGCCGACGTCCGGTCCGGCGACCTGTCTGGCGGCTCGGCGGGGCGGCATGGGGTTCACTCTGCTTGGACTGCACCGACTCCATGTCTTCGTCACTCGGCTCCCTCGCATAGTATTGGACTGGCTCGGACGCCTGAGTTCCACGACGAGCCGGCTGGTCCGGTGACTTCGGACTGCCGCGGCTGGCGCTCAGCCGACGTTGCTCTTCCAAGTATCGTTCCATCATCGCCGAGAACATGTTTTGCAGGTGATCCGGCACCTGAGGGGCGACTTGGGGGGCGGCCGGGCTGCCAGATCGACATTCCTTTTTGATCCGCCCATCCGCGTCTTCGTCTTCCTCCTTCGGTTCTGGATCCGCCGTCGCCGTCCGCCAGGCCTGTACGCTGTACTGGCTGGCATTCTTCCGCTCGGGCGTACCCGGATCCTCACGTCCTCCAAGCCTCATGGCCGTCGCCACACGCGCTGCTCCCCTTGGGCCAAGCGTCATGCGGGTGATACCCACCGATGAATCAGATGAGTCCGCTTCCGAAGGGGCAGACTCATACTGCGAAGAACCTGAGTGTATCCCGGCCGGTCTGCTTGCTGCCGGCGGCGTGGACGGCGCCACTCCAGTCGTAGCTGTCATCTTCTTCGACGGCGGCGAACAGCCCACTAGCGGTACCAAGCGGTCGTGCAGTGCGCTGGACGCCTCCTTCAACTTGTCCATCTTCAGATCAAACAACTCGTTCGGATCAAACACGCCGGTGTTAATGCCGGCTTGTTTGAGTTGATCGAATAGTCCTCTGATAAGGGACACGTGGCCGTCTGAGAGAGTTGGGGGAGAGACGGGACCTTTCAATCCGCCTATGATCTTCGGCCGTGTTATTTTCAGCACCTTATCCGTCCGCAAGAACTGCCCCAACTCGTGAAGATGGAAAGCACGCTCCAAGTCTATATCCGTCGATAGGCCGTCCTGCTTCTCTTCTTCCTCTTCGAAACGCGGTTTATCTTTGTGGGTCGGATAATCCGATTCCTGCCAATCCGGTCTCTTTAGGGGTAGGTGGGCCCGATCGCGACTTGGTCCCGATCCGGCCGGCTTCCCAATCCGGTCTATCCGACTTCGGCTTTTTCTTCCTTAATTTTTTCTTTTATATCCATAATATGCATTTGTTCGCTAGGATCATGGTCGGAACCATGACCCTTCCTCGGACAATGGCGACTTGCACCATAGTCCGATCCAGCTCCATCCGTGTAGCGGCCGGCACTACTGTAACTAGTACCGTAATCCGCCCCCGGCGGAGCCTCTAGGGGAGTAACTTCTTCTTTAATGTCAACCTCGAACTCCCCCAATCCGAGGCGACCATCGCATCCTTCCATCTTCAGCAGCATTGGGGGCGATATGCCTTCCCCCAATGCACCCGACACAACATCGTCAACAAATTTGACAGGTTTAGGTCTTTCGCCCGCTAGGGACTCGCGGTGATATCCAGGGTCACCAAGAGATCCGGGCACGCGCACCATTGTGGTGTAGTCGCTCTCAGAAAATCTTCCTGAGACGCGAACACCCACGGGGGTCCCAGACGACTGACTACCGGAGGGGGTACTCCGTCCATCCGAGTCATGATCCGATCCGGCATCCGGCCGGCTGGATCGGTCACTTCCATCCGCTTGATCGTGACGACTCGGATGTTCCATGTTGAAAGCTCACCTTGTGTACCCGTCAGTACTGGCGGTTCGCTCTCTTGGTAGACCCTAGGGCGAAAAGTGTAAAGTCCGTCGAATAAGGAGATGAGGGTTAGGACTAGGGGTAGCTCCTGGGCGGAAATCGTCACCGGGGAGCTCGACTGGCAATATACTTGAACTTTGTATACTGCACGGCTGGACCGAGAATAATCGATCGGCCAGCCAAACCAATGAATAATGAAGGGTAAATCCAAACGTGTACGTAAAGGGGAATCCAAATATAACTCCACAATCTTCCACAGAAGGCCAAAATGTTACCACTTCCCAATACTTAATATACCGTGTTCAAAACACGGGCGACTTGAGGTGAGTATACGAAACGCCGCGACTCCCGGTCAGGGGACTCCCGGTGGGTTACTTTAACCTTCCCCGGTCAAACCAATAGCAGCAAAAGGGGACCTTGTTAGCCCTCCGCAGTGAACCAATAAAATCGACTTGTGTCTAAGGAAGCGAAGCGTATACTGATTTATTTATCCCTATATCCAATACTCCCTTTTGTGTAACCTACCCCAAATAGCCCGGTTAACTCCGATTTTGTGTATCCGCCCAGCCGGTACACCAACCCCAGATGGTACCATCCGGCCGGTACACCCAACCCAAATGGTACCAGCCCGGCCGGTACACCGAACCTAGCTGGTACCAGCCCGGCCTGTACATCGAACCCAACCGGATCGGCCGGATGGCCATCCATCTATGCTCACTTGCCGCTGGCGTTAGCACTTCCTTGGCAGTTCCACGTCCGATCCGGGTGCCGCCTTCGTCCTCTAGAACACTCACCCTCCTCCAGGCTCCTTTCGCTCGTACTTTCCAACCAATCCGCCACCAATCCGCCCCTCGGCCGTCCGCTATCCGCGGTCGTCCCGTCCGCTTAGCCCGCTAGCTCAACTATCCACGTCTTCAGTCGCGCTCGTCCGGCCTGATTCCAGGCCTGGCGCCGTCCGGCCGCTGGTAGATGCGCTCGGCATCCATGTCCTTGGTCCACATTTTCCGCCAATCAGAAGGCGCCCTTTGGAAAGTACTTCACACTTTCCCATCAATAAATTCACAAGCCACTTTACCACATAACTCTGAACGAAATTTAATTATATATGTGACTGCGAAACGCGTACAGTCATCAATAAAGATCAAAAAATGCAACAACCGGTTAGACTTGGTGTCGGCATTGGACCACATATATTGAACTTTTTCAAGAGGAAATTTTGCACGTTCAACAATTTATTTAGATTAAATGGTTGACGGTGTGACTTTGCTACTGAACTTGGAGAACATGTAATATCTAGTTGCGATCCTACTCCATCGAGTTCATGATCAATGATCGCTTCATTCTTAGGCAAAGCCTGTAATATACGAACGTTAGGATGACCCATTCGTTTATGTAAACGTAAAAATGGCTAACTTACCATGAAGGGTGATCAGAGCCGTCAAGATACTGGTGGATGTCGACTTCGGACTTGCCATGAATTGGTGCAAGTCGACATGCGTGGCAATTTTGGCCTTCACGCAAAAATGTTGTTTCGTATTAATCACGCATTGAATGCGATTAAAAGAGAAGCGAGAGTCTTCCTTCACAGCCGCAGGCACCGACAACAGATTGAACTTGAGTTCGGGTGCGTAAAGGACGTTGCGCAGCATGAGCGTCTGAGATCGTCTGTTGGAATCAATGACATTAAGGAAGATATCACCAATCGCAAGGATCGGGATTTTTTTGTTCTTCCCACCAACAGTGATCCAGACTGTGTAAGGCGTTGTTGTCGTGAACCACGCTTGGTTATACGTCACGTGACGCGTCCAACCAGAGTCGATAGTCCAGACCGAATCAACATCCGTGGAAGTCATCTTGGCTATCAAACCGAATGTCGACACGGTTGCGGCAGTGATGGCAATCATGGCGTTGTTGTGACGGGATTGATGGTACCCGTTGAAAACACTTTAAGAGTCGTAGCCGTAATTTCTTTGACCATTTCCACGTCCACTGTTACGGTTGCCATGACCGTATTCACGTTGGGCATTGCCACGTCGTCCCCTATTGCCATTACGGTTGGAACCGCGTGCATATGGATGTTGACGGTTTCCATGGCATGTTGTGTGGGTTGCTCGGATGCGTACCCAGCCACTTAAATTTGGGTGGGATCACCGTATTCGGTTTTACCTGACCCATCGATATGTCCTTCACTAACACCCGGCACGTAGCCGTGGTATGGTTGGATCGTCCACAGTACGAGCACATGCGCTGACTGTCGGTGCTTACACCCGCAAGGGCTTGATCATTCGGGACAGATGCAGCGGACACCAGAACACGTTCATTCTGGGTCTCTTTGCTCTCGGGAATACCGCGAGACAGCGCGAATCATTCTTGCGCAAGCTTTTTGGTCACATGGGACTCTACGTTGCTTTTAAGCTCTCTGAGAGGCAAAACCTCACGGTTTCCACGCCAAATGCGCATCTCACTCTCCGACGATGCAGGCATCGCGTTGAAGAGGAACACAGAAAAGACGGTGTAGTCAAAACTGTTGTTCAGTACGGTATTCATCCCACTCATGGTATCCTCGTTCTTGAGAATGAACTAAGTCATGTCGTCACCTTCCTGGTAACGAGCATTGTACAGGTAGTTCATGATACCGTAAGGATCAACGTATGCCTTGGTGCCCTTATAGCGGTCGCATATTGGTTGGTAGATGTCGTAGGCCTTGTCGAAGCCCTTGACGATCCGAATGTGCTTGTCATCAAGTGTCTTCATCAAAAACGACTTGACTTGCGCATTCAGGCGACGTATCTGTACAGCAGCCAAGAACCTTTGTTTTCACCTTGGCCTTGACCTTTGCCTTGGTTCGCGCCTTTACCTTTGCCGCTTTTGCTTTCGCTTTGGCAAGCTTCTTGGCTTTCAGAGTTCCGAAAGACTCAACTCGTGCAGAAGCTGGGAGAACAGGGGTTGTAGGCACTGGTACGTCGTCATCATTTTCAACGTGAACTACTGGATTCTCGATCGTCAGTCGGCAGACGACGGTTGATGTCTCGAAATCTTCTTCTTCGTCATTGAGTTCTTGATCCGGTTCCAAATTTTCGTCCCGCGAATTATCTTCTCCATCACAGTTGGAATCCGAATCTGGATCATCGTCGGTGACCAAAACCATGTCTTCGTCGTCATCGTCAACGACTGGGTTGAGCTCGTAGTTGGGGTCTTCAATGAATCGGAGGAGATTCTTCCCGTCGAGGTGTGCTTGGATTCGGGTCTTCCAAACGGCAAAGTTGTCGGACCCGGTCAGGCGAGGAAAATCGGATGAGGTGATGCTTCGGCTTATAACCTTATGAAGTGATAGCACGTTGCGCGTAGAAGTAAGGAAGGTAGTGAAAGAACTTGGTTGCAAGAAGGCAAAAAGAATTATATTTTATCAAAGACACTAAGCATTATGTCTGTAGAGACATTCACGTAGAGTTCCTATACCTCAGTAGAAACATTAACAATTTATGTATATATGCACATATAAGTGCAAGTGTAGGCCACTAATCCTCTTGTGTGTTATTATTCTTCAAAGAGTAAAAGGGTAATGCTTCTTTATTACATATAAGAGGTACTTCTTATAAAAGGGTAAATGTACTGAGACAAGCCTTTTACTCTAATTATGATCTAAAAACCAGCTGTTGTACGTCCTCGTGGTCGCCCGGCAGGAGCTAGTTCTTTCGCCAGGCTAGATCTATCATTGTTTGAGCATGCTGATAGTCAACCTCAGCCCCAGCGGAAATGTAGTCAGGGCAAAAGAGCAGGTCATGATAGGCGGACATGCCCCAATCCTTGTCTAGTGCATCTTTGGTATAGCAGAATTCATATATGCCCTAAGTAGCAAACAATAGGAAACATGAAAGTTCGATGGAGAACGGAGTGCTTTGAGTGACATAGTGCGTAGGTAAAAACAGAGGTGAAAACAATTATTTGCGCGTCTGAACAGTTTCTCGACGCGAGGAAATTATATCCGACTTTTGATTGGCTATGGGACATGGGGTAAACAAATAGCTTTTGCTATGGGACATGGGGGTACAAATAGCAAAGTGGGGTGTTAATTTAGAAGCGGCCTTTCTTTATTTGTTTATGATTTATATATTGAGCAGAAAACAGAAACATTTTAAAACCTTGGAAGAAGTTAAGGAATCTCAACAGCATTGCTTTTATATTTATCTCTACCTCAAACAATTAAAACCGTATTTCAGATTACGATATGCCTTGATTTTGTACGGGCGCTTCATCAGTACCAAAGAAATCGAGAAAATATATGACTATGTTGAGATACTCTACTGTCCACATTCTAAAGTCAAACGTAGTGTATAGACTTATCATTCTGGACTATTTCTAAGCTTTGTATATGTAGTAAGAATTAGTTCCAATGTTTTGATGGTTAAACTAGAGTAGAAATGATATTCTTCTCCTCGAGATCATCCAGATTCAAAACATGCCGGTTGCAAAAGCTTAGTTGATGCGAATTATCCGTCGTGTAACTGTAATATTTATCTTTCAAGTTTATCAAACACCGCTCATTTTGTGCTTCCCTTACCGTTGCATTAAGGTAAATAAATTGGTCCAATTAGGCATAAATTACACTGTAATTATTTTGGATATGACTTGTCCCATGTTTCAAAAAGGTTCTGTGCGTTGGTCCGGTTTGCTTTGGTGAACTGGTTAACTGAATTGACTGGTTTTGCAATCCCCCCCCCAGTTAGACCTGTTCCAGTTTTTTTGTTAAACCGGTATTTTCAATTATAGCCAGTATTCAACGGTTTAGACAAGTATTATGGCGAAAGGTATTTTAGACGAGCTATCGTACAGTTCCAACTCAAGTGACTTAGACAGCGTGATTACCCAATACTCAACCCAAAAAGATGTTTTATTCTCCGTCGAGCCAACAGTCGATGAAGTATTAAAAGATACAATCGCACAGTGCTTGTGTTGTAAATTTATCACGTGAATTCCACTGATACAGTAACAATCGACGTAACAAAGGCAACAAAAAGATGGTAATATGTTAGTGTCCACAATTCCTTATCTCCATACGAAACGTAAACGAAAACAATCCAAAGTATCCACGTATACCGGTTAGTATTAAGTGTAATAACTTAGAGAAAAAATGTCTTTACAGATACAATGCGCACCGAAGTCGTCGGTTTGTACGACGACGCGGCAGGAAACAGAGCTGACTCTTCGCTTAGTGTCGGTACAAACTAATATATTATGTAAAGTTAAAAGTTTACACATAAAAACGCGGTTACACATAACGTGGTATACTTGTGCGTTAGTACCAGTATACCAGGAAGTGCTCCAGTCAGAAAGTCGCTCGGTCCTAAACTTTGCATACGTGCATCTTAAAAGTTTCGCTTACTTTGATTTATGTTCGTAGTTCTCCGAGACATCATAATTCCAACACTCCTTCCGAGACTGTTAATGCTGCATGTCATGCCAAATTTCGAACGTAACCTCCATTCAATATATGCATTGGAAAGCAAACTTCGTGTCAAGTCCATTTTTTTCATTTCACTTTCAGCGAATTTGCTTCCGAATGTTATCAACCCTTGATTTCCTTAGATTCTTGGTCAACAGATCTGATAAAATGTCCTTCGTACCCACATGTTCTGGATGCACACGTCCTTTTTGAGCGTATTCATTCAGAAATTTCAATTTAACATCCACATTCTTTGTACTTAGGGCTCTTGCCTTGCTTTCAAGTTGTTTTATCACAACTTGGTTGTCGAACTTTAGGACGATCGGTGTTTTCGCACTTACACTGATTTCTTCAAACAATTCGAGAATTTCTTAAGCCTTTTCCCTCCGGTTTCCGCAGCGACAAATTCAGCTTTTGCCGTGGACAATGCAACCATTCCTTATTTCGTGCAATTCCATCCAGCGATTATACCATTCACAAAAATCCAATTTGCACTCATGCTCATTTGGTCCGCTTTGTCATCGGCAAAGTCGGGATCGCTGTACCCAAGAGTTCGTAACGGCAAATGCTCTCCACCATCGTGATTCAGAAAAAGCTTCAAATGCTTTGTTCATTCAAGATATCATGCCACCATTTTTGCCACTTTGTAATCGACTATATTGGTGCATGACTTCGTGTAGTCGCTCTGTGTACCGCAAAAGAGATATCAGGTCTCGTGCACCTAGATATCCAGAGCAAACTCCCCACCAATGGATAAACCCTTTTGACTGTGGGCAAAATTCCACTTGCTTTCATGGGCAATACTTCACTTAGACATGAATCCATCTTCATCTCTGTAATTTTGTGTTCGTATCCCTTAGCCCATGTTTTTCCAGCATTTCTTCAATAGGTAGTTCGTGGTCAATAGTGTATCCACTGCTTCGGCTCTCATGCCCAGATACTTCTCCACGATCCCAAAATTCTTTAGATCCAATATTTTCATCTTTTCAAAACATTTATTCACTATATTTAGCAGGTCGCAGTCACTAGCAAGACATCAACACATATGCCCGCTAGTATTTTATCATTGTCTTTTCTGCGAACAACAATGCCTGTGTCCGTCAAACACTGCACGAAACCCAGGTTCCACGTAAATGCTCGTACCAAAGGCGTCCAGCCTGTTTAAGCACGTATGCATTTTTCTCCAATTCCAGAACCAAATCGCGTTTAGAGGCCACTCCCAAACGTTAAAAAATTTCCTCAGAAATTTCCATTCCTAAGGGTATTTGCAGCGATATAGCATATCCGTCCTCTGTTTCTGCTTTGGGATACACCCCTGTGGTGAAGTGTTCCAGAAATTGACGGACTAATATAATGGATGCCCTCACCTGATTGACTGAAATGTCGCCCTTAGCTGGATGCCCGGACTGGTCAATAGAGGACGCGATCCGAGAGCCACCGGACGCACCTACGAGCGACCAGACGGCGCCAGGCCTAGAATCAGGCCGGACGAACGTGATTGAAGGCATGGACAGTCGAGCTAGCAGGCTAAGCGGACGGGACGACCGCGGACCAAGGGGTGGATTGGTGGCGGATTGTTTGGAAGGTATGAGTGAAGGCGCCTGAAGGAAGATGAGTGTTCTAGTGGATAAAGGAGGCACCCGGATCGGATGAGAAGCTGCCCAGGAATTGCTAGCGCCAGCGGCCAAGGGGCTCGGATGGATGGCCATCCGGCCGGTACGACCGGGTACAATGTACCAGTCGGACTGGTACCAGCTGGGTTCGGTGTACTGGCCGGGTTGGTACCATCTGGGGTTGGTGTACAGGCCAGGCTGGTACGCAAAAGCGGAGCTAACCGGGCTACTTCGGGTAAGGCACATGACTGGTCAGCCGTGTTATTTGGGGTAGGTTACACAAAAGGGAGTATTGGATAAAGGATAAATCAGTATACGTTTCGCTTTCCTAGACACAAGTCGCTTTCATTGGTTCACGGCAGAGGGCTAACAAGGTCCCCTCTTGCTGTTATTGGTTTACCCGGGGAAAGTTAAGTTAACCCACCGGAAGTCCCTTGACCGGGAGTCGCGGCGTCTTCGTATACTCACCTCAAGTCGCCCGTGTTTTGAACACGGTATTAAGTATTGGGAAGTGGTGACATTTTGGCCTTCTGTGGAAGAGTGTGGAGTTATATCTACCTTACATACACATTTGGATTCGCCCTTCATTGTTATTGGTTTAGCTGGCCGATTGCTTATTCTCGGTCCAGCCGGCACTATACAAACTTCAAGTGTCTTATTGGTTTAGCTGGCCGATCGACTATTCTCGGCCCAGCCGGCACTATACAAAGCTCAAGTGTATTGCCAGACGAGTTCCCCGGTGACGATTTCCGCCCAGGAGCTACCCCTAGTCCTAACCCTCATCTCTCTATTCGACGGATTTACACTTTTCGCCCTAGGGTCCACCAGGAGAGCAAACCACCCAGTACTGACGGGTACACAAGGTGAGCTTTCAACATGCAACATCCGAGCAGTCACGATCAAGCGGATGGAAGTGACCGATCTAGCCGGCCGGACGCCGGATCGGATCATGAATCGGATGGACGGAGTACCCCCTCCGATATACAGTCGTCTGGGACCCCGTGGGTGTTCGCGTCTCAGGAAGATTTTCTGAGGGCGACTACACCACACCCCCATGTCGCGCAGGTACAATCTATATCAACGCCATGATGAGAATAATTCTCATATTATTCGTCTCCACGTGCGACCAACCATGCCTTATACCTATAACCGTTCCATCAGGCTTCAGTTTGGTCAAATAGACCCATTTCGTGGGCAAAGTCTTTTTGCCCTTATCCTTTTTTAATATAGTTCAGTTCCCAAATCATCCACGACACATATCTCTGTCTGTTTTCGGCGGCCGTTAACTTTTCCGATTGGTTAGACCCGTGTGCCTCCCCAAACCTCTGACGTTCGGGGACCGCTGTAAATTTTCCACTCCTTCCATTTTCTGCGTTAGCTACTGCAAATGCGAAAGACATGATTCTTCCATTTCATTCACGATTTCGCGATTGTTTTAAACATTTTCTTGCGTCGTCATACTTCCTAATGCTCCTTCCATAACCATACTTCTCTCACGTCTAGCTTCAGCTTTCTTCCATCACGTTTTTCTTCTAAAGCCACCGCCTACATCGCCGTTTTGATGCTTCTTACAGACCCTCTGCGAACCTTTACCTTGGATATGTCGCCCACCAAACCCCATTATTCGTCTGAAAATATTTTAGGGCCATTCTTTCAGATTAACCAGTTTGTTTACTTGTAGGTGTTCGTTTTATCTGGCCCTTGCGAGTGCTCACGAACACCACCACCAGCTGTCCTCCAGCGCCCCACTCTTGACCAGCAATTTAAATCAATCAAAAGGCGGTCTCGGCCAGGTGTATTTCACACCCGGCCGCTAAGTCGCTTCACCACAACTAGAGCTTCCGTAGTGTGTAATCCTGCTTTTGAACCTCATCTTCCCAGCCTACGCGAAATACCTTCCTTTTGAACGATATCGTTACTTAACTTCGCTAATGAACTCTTCGCTTGCGCCTCATTTATTAAACAAATCTGTGTTAGATTTCTGACGTGCTTGGCTAGATGTCTTGTTTTGCCCTTTCGTTACCTCCTTGTCGGGGAATTTTGAACCCGTGACAGTTGATGGTTCTGGTTACGGCTCAGGCTTCTCCCGCACAACCAACGTCTTTGATGATCCCATGGGTGGGTCCTGATTATGTGTGTTACCCTTTTC
>MIQA02011642.1:0-12033 GCA_001887855.2 Sclerospora graminicola | reverse complement strand
GCTCAAAGAGATTCTCGAGAAAATTCGTGCTAATAAGGACCAGATCCGTGAATTGGATTTGAAAGAAATGGCCGCGAAAAAGTGCAAGCTGCGGTCCTCGGGTGGAAATCTTGTCGGGCGCGTGTTTCAGTTGAATCGCACGGTATTACGTCTCTTGTTGCCTGGCCACGAGATTGGCGACGTCGGGGCCATGTCAATGGCAAATATGCTCCGAGCAAACAATACGCTACAGCACCTGGACCTACGGGATAATGAGATTACGGGAGACGGCGTGCGGGCCCTCAGTGAGGCTTTATACGGGCACGAGAGCTTGGAACGTTTAGGCCTGTCGAACAATTTAGTGGGCGACGACGGGGCCAAAGCTCTAGCACAAGTTTTACCGTACAATATTTCATTGAAATATCTCGGTCTTGGGAATAATCAGATTGGTGAAGAAGGCGGCCAAGCGTTGCTTGATGGCGTGCTGCAGAATCGGTCGCTCGTGATGGTGCAGCTCGTGAAGAATAATATTCCACAAGCGATTCTGGACAAGATTCGTGCGGCGTTGGTTGTGAATAAACTCATGCAGAAGAAAGGCGAGCGCGACGAAGAGAAGGAACTGAAGAAGGACAAGGAACGAGAGGAAGAGCTTGAACAGATGAGAGCTCAGCTCGTGTCGAATCAGATGAACGACGAGAGTCTAAGTGACAGCACGGAGGACGAGGACGAGTCGTTGTGGATTTAGAAACAGACGGCGGCTCTTTTAACCAAGGTCAGTACTCTTTTAGAGACACTGACTGTATTACATACATGTAATTTTAAATTGGTACTCGTAGTCAAATTTACAATAATGGCGAAGTGACCTTTCATTCTCCAGAGTACAAATCTTTATGGACGGGAGTGTAGCGGCGAGACCGCATGCGCGGGATGCTGACGGCAACGCTGTCATGTCACTCGACGAGTTGAAAGAAAACATGTTTCAATCAATTCGGGACAATGGGACGGTTGAACTCATACGGGTAGGAAAGCAAGCTCCATTTTAAAGCTCGAGAATAATATGGTAGTGTTTGGTTGTGTATTGCCGTGTCAGGCTCAATTACGTCGACAATTTATTGAAAAACTGCAGCATCAATGTCGACCAAACGATGAGCCCGTGGTCGACAACAACAATTCAAGTCGAGTGAAGCGCACTGGAATGACTTCAACACCGGACGAGAAGCTAGTTCAAGGTCTCATTGCAGAGTATTTGGCGACCATGCAGCTCGACAATACATTGGCTGTCTTTGTCCCGGAAATTGGAGGACCACGGAACCACCTTGACAGCGCGACAATTGTAAAGGTACGAACAACAATAACTTGCATATCTCTTGAACTCTTTCCGCTTCTAACGTAACGATAAAGATGCTACACGTGAGTACGAGCGTTCAACAGCAACTGGTACGAAGCGCTGCCTTCCATAATTATTATTATTGGTTGTTGACAAATTGCGACAGTAACAATAAATAATTGATTGCATTAGGACGTCGAGCGCGGAACCAGTACCCACTCCCTCCTTCTCGTGCTTGTTCGTGAGCTCGTACGTCGCTTTCAACTCGTCACCATGACTTCAGAGACGCAGACAGTCCTGGATTGTGTCGACCATCGGATAAGTCTCGGTATGTATTGTTCAGTCCCATAATTATTCTTCTTCTTCTTCTTCTTCTTATTGTTATTGCTATTGTTATTGTGCTCTTGGGTAGAAACTCAATTACGGAGCGTGGAAACGCGCTATTTCGCTGACTCTGCCGCTCACGAGCTCGAGCCCCAGCATACACTTGAAGAGCAAATGTTCCAGTATCAACGGGACTACGATGTGCTGTGTGAGCATCGATTTCAAGAGCAATTGGAACGCTACAAGAGCACGGAACTTGCTCTCGTTCGAGTCCAAGAACGTCAACGGTTTGATCAACAAGTTGAAGCTCTTCGCGTGTCGTTGGAGCAAGAAGCACAGACAGCCACGAGACGGCTTCAAGAGCACGAACGAGACGTGGAGCAATCGTTTTTCGCTCGGAAAACCGCGTTGGAAACGTCGCTCTTTGAAACGCGGCAAACGCTTGTGAACAAGATGGAAGAATTGCGAGGAAAAGAAGCAGCGTGGCACGTGAAAAGCGAGCGAGAAGCTCGAGAGCTGGCGAGGGAAACGCAACGATTGCAATTGTGGGAAGAAAGAGTACAGAGTCAAGAAGCTTTGATTGAAACGAGAGTGGCTCAAAGGATGCACGAGAAGGAAAAAGCATGGCAAGATGAGCGTCAAGAAGCAGAACAAGAGCTTGAAAGGAAGCAAATGGACGTGAAAAAGCGACAACAAACGCTGGAAACCACGACCGAGACGATCGAGACGTTGAGAACGCAAGTAGTCGACTTGAAACACGACCTTGCTCGTCTTGAAGCCGCTTTTTCCGTACGATTTTGACGTGGAAAAGGAGAGAATGAGGAGGATGATTTGATGTGGTTTTTTGTTGTTTTTTCTGTTGATAGAAAGCTCTTGAGGAGCTGAAAGTGGCTGAATGTTTGGCTTTGGAGGAGGAACAAGCACGACGTCGACGAGAAGAAGACGTTGCGACGGTGGAACGGACACTGGAAGAGCATCAGAAGCTTCTTGTGGAGACTCAAGCGAGGGTGAAGCAAGTCGAAAGTGACAAGCGATGGATGAGTACTGAATTATTGCGATACAAGGAGAAATATGCGATGAAAAAGGAACAAGTGCAAGGGCTTGTCGTGGCCAATCGGCAGCTTCAAGAGCAGCTTTTAAGCATGCAACAGGACGAAGCCAAGGCGATGGGAGTGGAGCGGAAAAAAGGCCTGCAAGTGCTTGAAGAAGAACGAGAAGAGTGGCGATGGAAAGAGAATGAAGCACTGACGACGATCCGAGAGCTTGAACGGCGCGTTGCGACCGCCGAGACACTGGCAGACAAGGTACAGAGTCAGTATGAAGACGAAAAGGTCCATGTTGAAGCTTTACGGCATGAAGTTGCGAGTTTAAATGCCTTGTGGATGCAAGCACAAGCGACAATCAATACGAAACACAGGGACGGGATGAGCTTTCGACGGAGACCACGAGGGATGGACGAGAGGGAAGCGTTGGAATTGATGGGAAGGAGGATGAAAAGGAGGGACGGGAGGGCGAGTTTGTACCCTGAAAAGGGTGAGAAAGAAGGCTGGAGGGTGGAAGAAGATGACGCTGGAAATGGGCTTGGAGAGGAGCAAGCTTGGAGGGTGGAAGTATGGGAGGAAGAGGAGAAGAAGAAGATGATGATGAGGATGATGATGGAAAGACAAGAGCAAGAGATGGAGGAAGAAGAGGAGCGTGAACGGTTGGAAGAAGAAGAACGGACGCGGTGGCGACAAGAACGTCGAGAAGAAGAGCAAAAGAAGAGGGAGGAAGCACAAAGACGGCAAGTTGTGGAACGAGAAGCGCGTTTTCAAGAGGAAAGGAGGGCTGTGAGAGCGAAAGAAGCGGTTGAGATGCAACGAGAGCGAGAAATAGTGGAAGAAATGAAGCGACGAGAAGAGCACGAGGAGGAGGTGGAGGAGATGAAAAGGCGACGAGAGGAGGAAAAAGAAAAAGAAGAAGAAGAAGAAGAAGAAGAAGGAGAGCGTTGGAAGGAGGAAGAATTGAAAGGGTGTCAAGAGCAAGAGACTGTTCAAGAAGAAACACGGGTGGATCTGGAAACAAGAGAAGAAGAAGAAGAAAAAGAAGAAGAAGAGAAAGAGGAGAAGGAGAAGGAGGAGAAGGAGACAGTTGACGAGCAAGAGCGTTTGATACACGAGGCCAAGGCTGTATTAAGTGTCGAGAGCATTGAAAATGCCTCGTTTGTCGAACTTGTTGGAGAAAATGGTGGCCAGGGAATCGAGGAATCTACGGAAGCAGTAGCAGCATTGAGACCAGAGGATACAAACGACGACAGTCTTGTTCTTGTAGAAAGAGAAGAAGGGACTCTTCTAGTGCAATCTGTACAAGAAGAAGAGAAAGAAAACGATGTAACCACTGCCGACGAAACAAAGACAACGAAGAAAGAAGAAGAAGAAGAAAAAGAAGAAAAAGAAGAAGAGAACGACGATAATAATGTGATGAATCTCTATCGTCAGCGCGTCCTGGCACGAAAAGCAGCCGAGAAAGAGCAGGAGAAGAAGAAGGAGACTCAACTCAACCAAGAGAGAGAGCGAGTAGTCGAGGTTTTGAGTGACGCAAGCGACTTGGACGACTTGTCGGGCGGTTCCTTTGCTGAATCGAGGTGCGTACAGTTATTTAATCACTTGTTTTGTGGCTTTATTTGGCTCATGATGGACGTGTTTATTTGCTTGTAGTGTGGCAAGTACCAGCGATTCGTTCTAACAAGAGAGAGAGAGAGAGAAAGAGAGAAAACAAACCAGACAAACAGAGAGGTCAGTGGGGGACTCGACGAGTCTAAACATCTCGTGCCCCAGCGACCTGTTGCCATTCTCAAAGAGATTTTCGAGAAAATATTCGCGCTACTAAGGACCAGATCATTGACTTGGACTTGAAGGAGATGGCGACGAAAAAGTGCAAGGGAAGATGGCACAGGGGCTCTCAGTGAGGCTTTAGACGGGCACGAGAGGGTGGAACGTTTAGGCCTGTCGAACAATATATTTATTGGGCGACGACGGGGTCAAAGCAAGTTTTACCGTATAATCTTGCTTGATAACCAATGTCAGTACTCTTTCAGCTGTATTAAATACATGTACTGTACTTTAAAGTGGTACAGTAGTCACATTTCCAATAATGGCGAGTTAATTGTAACGTTATGTGACCTTTCATTCTCCTGAGTACAAATCTTTATGGACGGGAGTGTAGCAGCGAGACCACATGCGCGGGATGCTGACGGCAACGCTGTCATGTCACTCGACGAGTTGAAAGAAAACATGTTTCAATCAATTCGGGACAATGGGACGGTTGAACTCATACGGGTAGGAAAGCAAGCTCCATTTTAAAGCTCGAGAATAATATGGTAGTGTTTGGTTGTGTATTGCCATGTCAGGCTCAATTACGTCGACAATTTATTGAAAAACTGCAGCATCAATGTCGACCAAACGATGAGCCCGTGGTCGACAACAACAATTCAAGTCGAGTGAAGCGCACTGGAATGACTTCAACACCGGACGAAAAGCTAGTTCATGGTCTTATTGCAGAGTATTTGGCGACCATGCAGCTCGACAATACATTGGCTGTCTTTGTCCCGGAAATTGGAGGACCACGGAACCACCTTGACAGCGCGACAATTGTAAAGGTACGAACAACAATAACTTGCATATCTCTTGAACTCTTTCCGCTTCTAACGTAACGATAAAGATGCTACACGTGAGTACGAGCGTTCAACAGCAACTGGTACGAAGCGCTGCCTTCCATAATTATTATTATTGGTTGTTGACAAATTGCGACAGTAACAATAAATAATTGATTGCATTAGGACGTCGAGCGCGGAACCAGTACCCACTCCCTCCTTCTCGTGCTTGTTCGTGAGCTCGTACGTCGCTTTCAACTCGTCACCATGACTTCAGAGACGCAGACAGTCCTGGATTGTGTCGACCATCGGATAAGTCTCGGTATGTATTGTTCAGTCCCATAATTATTCTTCTTCTTCTTCTTCTTCTTATTGTTATTGCTATTGTTATTGTGCTCTTGGGTAGAAACTCAATTACGGAGCGTGGAAACGCGCTATTTCGCTGACTCTGCCGCTCACGAGCTCGAGCCCCAGCATACACTTGAAGAGCAAATGTTCCAGTATCAACGGGACTACGATGTGCTGTGTGAGCATCGATTTCAAGAGCAATTGGAACGCTACAAGAGCACGGAACTTGCTCTCGTTCGAGTCCAAGAACGTCAACGGTTTGATCAACAAGTTGAAGCTCTTCGCGTGTCGTTGGAGCAAGAAGCACAGACAGCCACGAGACGGCTTCAAGAGCACGAACGAGACGTGGAGCAATCGTTTTTCGCTCGGAAAACCGCGTTGGAAACGTCGCTCTTTGAAACGCGGCAAACGCTTGTGAACAAGATGGAAGAATTGCGAGGAAAAGAAGCAGCGTGGCACGTGAAAAGCGAGCGAGAAGCTCGAGAGCTGGCGAGGGAAACGCAACGATTGCAATTGTGGGAAGAAAGAGTACAGAGTCAAGAAGCTTTGATTGAAACGAGAGTGGCTCAAAGGATGCACGAGAAGGAAAAAGCATGGCAAGATGAGCGTCAAGAAGCAGAACAAGAGCTTGAAAGGAAGCAAATGGACGTGAAAAAGCGACAACAAACGCTGGAAACCACGACCGAGACGATCGAGACGTTGAGAACGCAAGTAGTCGACTTGAAACACGACCTTGCTCGTCTTGAAGCCGCTTTTTCCGTACGATTTTGACGTGGAAAAGGAGAGAATGAGGAGGATGATTTGATGTGGTTTTTTGTTGTTTTTTCTGTTGATAGAAAGCTCTTGAGGAGCTGAAAGTGGCTGAATGTTTGGCTTTGGAGGAGGAACAAGCACGACGTCGACGAGAAGAAGACGTTGCGACGGTGGAACGGACACTGGAAGAGCATCAGAAGCTTCTTGTGGAGACTCAAGCGAGGGTGAAGCAAGTCGAAAGTGACAAGCGATGGATGAGTACTGAATTATTGCGATACAAGGAGAAATATGCGATGAAAAAGGAACAAGTGCAAGGGCTTGTCGTGGCCAATCGGCAGCTTCAAGAGCAGCTTTTAAGCATGCAACAGGACGAAGCCAAGGCGATGGGAGTGGAGCGGAAAAAAGGCCTGCAAGTGCTTGAAGAAGAACGAGAAGAGTGGCGATGGAAAGAGAATGAAGCACTGACGACGATCCGAGAGCTTGAACGGCGCGTTGCGACCGCCGAGACACTGGCAGACAAGGTACAGAGTCAGTATGAAGACGAAAAGGTCCATGTTGAAGCTTTACGGCATGAAGTTGCGAGTTTAAATGCCTTGTGGATGCAAGCACAAGCGACAATCAATACGAAACACAGGGACGGGATGAGCTTTCGACGGAGACCACGAGGGATGGACGAGAGGGAAGCGTTGGAATTGATGGGAAGGAGGATGAAAAGGAGGGACGGGAGGGCGAGTTTGTACCCTGAAAAGGGTGAGAAAGAAGGCTGGAGGGTGGAAGAAGATGACGCTGGAAATGGGCTTGGAGAGGAGCAAGCTTGGAGGGTGGAAGTATGGGAGGAAGAGGAGAAGAAGAAGATGATGATGAGGATGATGATGGAAAGACAAGAGCAAGAGATGGAGGAAGAAGAGGAGCGTGAACGGTTGGAAGAAGAAGAACGGACGCGGTGGCGACAAGAACGTCGAGAAGAAGAGCAAAAGAAGAGGGAGGAAGCACAAAGACGGCAAGTTGTGGAACGAGAAGCGCGTTTTCAAGAGGAAAGGAGGGCTGTGAGAGCGAAAGAAGCGGTTGAGATGCAACGAGAGCGAGAAATAGTGGAAGAAATGAAGCGACGAGAAGAGCACGAGGAGGAGGTGGAGGAGATGAAAAGGCGACGAGAGGAGGAAAAAGAAAAAGAAGAAGAAGAAGAAGAAGAAGAAGGAGAGCGTTGGAAGGAGGAAGAATTGAAAGGGTGTCAAGAGCAAGAGACTGTTCAAGAAGAAACACGGGTGGATCTGGAAACAAGAGAAGAAGAAGAAGAAAAAGAAGAAGAAGAGAAAGAGGAGAAGGAGAAGGAGGAGAAGGAGACAGTTGACGAGCAAGAGCGTTTGATACACGAGGCCAAGGCTGTATTAAGTGTCGAGAGCATTGAAAATACCTCGTTTGTCGGACTTGTTGGAGAAAATGGGGCCCAGGGGATTGAGGAATCTACGGAAGCAGTAGCAGTATTGAGGCCAGAGGATACAAACGACAGTCTTGTTCTTGTAGAAAGAGAAGAAGGGACTCTTCTAGTGCAATCTGTACAAGAAGAAGAGAAAGAAAACAATGCAACCACTGCTGACGAAACAAAGACAACGAAGAAAGAAGAAGAAGAAAAAGAAAAAGAAGAGAACGACGATGATAATGTGATGAATCTCTATCGTCAGCGCGTCCTGGCACGAAAAGCAGCCGAGAAAGAACGCGAGAAGGAGAAGACTCAACTCAACCAAGAGAGAGAGCAAGTCGAGGGTTTGAGTGACGCAAGTGACTCGGACGACTTGTCGGGTGGTTCCTTTGCTGAATCGAGGTGCGTACATTTATTTAATCACTTGCTTTGTGGCTTTATTTGGCTCATGGTGGACGTGTTTATTGGCTTGTAGTGTGGCAAGTACCAGCGACTCATTCTAACAAGAGAGAGAGAGAGAAAGTCTCGCTTTTCTCTCTTTCTATATGAGATCGTGTGCGACTCTTCCAGCTAACGGTCTTGTCGAGCCGTGAAACGACTGACTTTACTACTTGCTCATGACGTTAAAGAGCACGTCTCGACGTCCAGAACCCCGACACGGGGAAATGAAGAAACAAGAGGAGGAATCGAGACCTACAGCACGAAGGGCTGACTCTCAATCGAGTTGGCCGCTAACACGACGAAATGAAGCCCCAATTCGTTGTGATATCTCGGAACTAGCTCGAGATTATCGTCCCGTCAAAGAGGCAACTGCTGGTCGTACAAGTTGTACCAGTGGTCGTGCAAGTTGTACGAGTGGTTGTACAAGTTGTACGAGTAGTCGTCCAAGTCGCTGGCCACGTGATAACCAAAGTGACAACAATGATGATTCCCGTTGGTCGTTCCGTTCGATGCTTGATGAGACGGTGGATATTGAGCAAGCGCCGTCGCTTTCCGAACACTGGCGTCGCAAGAGCAAAGCAGTGGAAGAGCGGGCTCATCGAGAGAATGGTGATTTTGCTGTCCAAAGGCCACAAGACTGGTCCCCAAGTGACGCACTTGGTGATTCGAAAAAGAACGCACTGAATCTGGCGACAAGAAACGCGTCGGACGTCGCGGCCTTTCAAACACACATGCACGAAACGTTTCGTCGTGTTGAAGACATGGTCCAAGTTCATAAAGTGCTCTTTCACTTCGACTCGACAAGTGATCGTCCAAGTATTGACGAAAAAATGTACGACCAAGCGCAACACGTTGCACGCACAACGTTTAACGCGTTAGCTGATCTCCGGCAACACTTTACGTGCTTGACCAAAGATTTGCAGCCCTCCGAACGTGAAGAAGCATCGAAATCTCGAGATCTACGCCAAGTTGAGAGGTTCAAGGACGTGGAGAGGAGGAAAAACGAGCACTTAAGAGACCACAAGGACAAAGAATCCAGTCGTTTGACCTGCTTCACGTCGCAAAGAGACGCTTTCTCGCACAAAGAGAGCACGTTAAGTGATTTCGACACGTCGAATAACATCTTTAGTCGTGAGTTGAATGGGATTTTATTGCTGCTGTCTCGATAGGATGATTGATATTTATTGTCCTTGATATATAGAATTTGACAAACGAATCGAAGAAATTCGCTCTTCTTTGAATGCGATTGCAAATGGAGACAAGGTCGAGTGGACAAGTACCAAGGTTCTGGTACGTTGTACGGTGGAAAATAAGGCAAAACTTGACGGTTCTTTGTTGGAGTAGCACCAGGATGAAGAAGAGACAGAAGATGCAGACGATTTCCCATTCGAAGCAACGCGATTTCAGGATGATACAGAGGACAAGACGAGCAACGCGTCATCTCGAACGGAAAGGCAGGAAGCAAAGCTTCAGCAACTGCTGCAGCAGCTTACATGTATCAAGAGAGAAAGGGAAGAAGAGGACGATTGAAGTCATTTTGACCGTCTTGGAATCGATGGATACATGTCGAAGGCGTGCTTGCCTTTCCAAAGCGAATATTTCGGGTATGAGGCTGCATGTGGAAGAGGGTATTAAGAGAGGGTATCAATTCACTTAATATTAATCAAAGAACTTAGAGTGAAATATGCTTGTAAGTTACAGTACATATAAAGTAATACTTCGAAGTAGTACTGATAACGTTAGTATTATCAACGTTAGTATTATCAATATAATAATACCAGGAGGCGCTCTAGCTGTTGATTGGATCGCTAAAATGTACCGGAGATGTGTCATTGGCAACAAATGAGAGTGGATCTCCAATCATAGAATTTTAGTTTTCAAAGAACGTTGATTGGTCCAGCCAGCGCCTCCATGGTGCACTTCTGAAAGAGGGTCTTAAGGATTGTATTGCATCCTCCAATTTTAATGGAGGACAACAGCCACTCGTAATTTAGCATACATTTTTCACAATATCATTTAGCTTTACCTCCACTTTCCCGTATAAAACAGAACATCTAAAGATTATATTTTATAGTATATAAGAGGTTGTCGTACTGACGTCAGCAAGTCGTGGCCTACCTATTTCGCAGTCTCATTCCCAAATTTGCTTCTAGCGTTCCTCTCCCCCTCAACTCTAATCAAGGTAATAGCCAGTCGTGCAACTCAGAGTGCCGCTAAAAGATGGCTCGGTGACAAGGGCACAAAGCAAATAACAGAGAAAGCAAAGATGATTACTCTATCGTCGGTGTGAAGGGAAACGCGTTCCCTGTGCTGGTTGTTGAGAGTGTCTCGGTTGGTGTATTGAAGGACGCTATCATGGCAAAGAAGGAGAATACAATAAGATGTGATGTAGATGAACGACAGCTGTTCCTCGCTGGGAAGGACGACGACACGTGGCTGACCGAAAACGATTTATCGGAAGGTGTTTGCGACACGAATGAGCTTATGCCATTGGGCGTTGTGGGGGCCCCGCTTCACTTGGTTGGCTTATCGAGTGAAGACGTGCGGTTTCAAGTCACGAAGGCAGATGTTAAGGCGATAAAGATCCCTTTTCACGCATTGGTGGGTGTTTCAAAGGGGACTGGCGATCAGGAACTCAAAAGTATACTCTCACACGATGAATTGACGAGGATAAACGAAACCAAAATTCAAAGATGGCATAATGCGGTGGAAGAAAATTGCAACCGGGATCGTAAGCGAGCGGGTGACAAGTTCTTAATAATGAAGTCACGAACAACGCTGTCGAGCCCTCCATAACCCACGTCACCTTGATAACACGCACCACAACACTGTTTGAGGCTGTCGATCAACTAAAACGATGTGTGGTTGACGAGAATGGAACTTCCTGGTCCCTTAGGGAAAAAAGGTGCTGTATGTATCGCACGACTTGGTCAAATGGAGCCCCTCCCAAATGTTGAGTGATCGTGCTCTCGAAGACAACGAAGCAATCTAACAGTTCGTTAGCTGCTTTCCCAGGTGCCCACTCGACTGACATCATCCTTTGTTCAGGCTCCTTGTGATACATCCCACGAATAGCTACAAATCCAACTGGCTCGAGGGCTCTATCGCTGTTGTCACACCTGACTGCGGCAAGTATTTATAATGCTCGCTATTGGCAAATACAGTACAACACTGTGGCTGTCCAGCGCATTGCTGAAGTAAGGAGTAATGGATGCGTCACAATCATTCTCCCTTCGAATGCTTGAGCCTGAACTTCCACCGACCAAAAGGACTGTTTCTTCAGCATCCGAGACGTATCCTTTGCTCCGCAGTAGATCCAGATGATCTCGACCCAAGTGTGAATCGTGAAAAGGGATCTTTTTCGCCTTAACATCTGCCTTCGTGACTTGGAACCGCACGTTTTTCTCCGATAAGCCAACCAAGTTAAGCGGGGCCCGCACTCGTGTTGCTAACACCTTCCGTTAATTTTCGTTTTCGGTCGGCCACTTGTCGCTGGTGAGGAACAGCTGTAGTTTATCTGCATCACATCTTATTGTATTCTCCCTCTTCGCCTTGATAGCGTCCTTCAATACACGAACCGAGACACTCTCATCAACAAGCTTTTGCTTTCTCTGTCGTTTAGCTTCTGACTATATGTAATGTATCAAACGTCTGTATAATACTTCTGTAGCACACTGAATTATACTCCGAAGTACATTTTATATTTCTTTTCGTAGGAATCGATTGTAAGGATTGAAGCGTCAAAAGCCCTAGGACAATAGAAATAGATTTATTAAGCCTCAAGGAGTACAAGGTAAGATGATACGATAA
>MIQA02011637.1:15271-48495 GCA_001887855.2 Sclerospora graminicola | reverse complement strand
ACACTTCCCAATACTAGATATAACCGTGTTCAAAACACGGGCGACTTGAGGTGAGTATACGCAACGCCGCGACCCCCGGTCAAGGGACTTCCGGTGGGTTACCTTAATCTTCCCCGGGCAAACCAAAGAGGACCTTGTTAGCCCTCCGCTGTGAACCAATGAAAGCGACTTGTGTCTAAGAAAGCGAAACGTATACTGATTTTTATTCCTATGTTGAACACTCCCTTTTGTGTAACCTACCCCCAAATAGCCCGGCTGGACAGTTATGTGTCTTACCTGAAGTGGCCCGGTTAACTCCGATCGGATGCTCTTTTGCGTACCGGCCCGGCCGGTACAGCAACTCCAGCTGTACCAACCCGGCCGGTACACCAACTCCAGCGGTACCAACCCGGCCGGTACACCAACCCCAGCTGGTACCAGCCCGGCCGGTACACCAACCCCAGCTGGTACCAGCCCAGCCGGTACACTGAACCCAGCCGGATCGGCCGGATGGCCATCCATCTAAGCTCACTTGACCGCTGGCTTTAGCACTTCCTTGGCAGCTCCACGTCCGACCCTGGTGCCTCCTCCGTCCTCTAAGAAACTCGACCTCCTTCATGACCCTTCGCCCATACCTTCCAATCCGCATCTTGGCTGTCCACTATCCGAGGTCATCCGGTTCGCCTGGACCGCTAGCCCAACTGCCCACGTCTCGGGTCTCGGCCACCCCCATCTGGCCCGATTCCAGGCCTGACACCGTCCTGCCGCTGGTAGTTCATCCAGCGGCCGCCAGATCACGTCCCTTGTCGGCTGATCCGGGCATCCAGCTAGGGACGATATTTCCACCAATCAGGTGGGGGCATTCACTTCCCATTAGTCCGTTAGTTTCTAAGTCACTTCACCACAGCATTGAATAACGTAACCCTCCCTGCCACCAATGTTCTGCATTGAGCCGCAGTGAGTAGTCGCCGTTGTACAGCTCTTAGTCTGTCCTCCCAGTTTATTCTCCCTGTGTCGCCAATGCCAATTTGGTAACCGAGGTATCTAGTTACCTCTCCCATTTGTAATACCGGTATATTATTCCACTCCTTGATGACCGGTATACCCTTCAAAAATATGAAATTACACTTGGCAGGTTGAGCTTTCAAGTGTAATTTCATATTTTTGAAGGGTATACCGGTCATATCAAACATGATAAAGTGCCAAAATGCCTGACAATGCTCAATGCTGTAGAGGCCTGATGCCCATGTCGAAAGAAAATAGTTGAATCGTCTACAAAGGCTCAGAACTTATGCTCATAGCCTCCTTTCCCTCTTTCTGTTACTGGAATACCTTGAATCCGCGCAATTGCTATCCCTAGCGGTTCAACTGCAAGTATAAACAGCAGGGGGGGGGGCAGAGGACACCCCTGTCGAATTTCTGATCGTATTCCATTGCCTCTGATACTGCCATTGACGAGGAAGCGAGCCGTCGTTCCTTCGTGGAAAAAAAGATCGCATCAACGTAATAAAAAACACCCGAAAAAACGAATTTCTCCAATGTCATCATCAAAAATTCGCTGTCTATTGTTCCATAAGCCTTCGCAAAATCCGGCAAGAGAATACCTGGACTGTCTTCTGGAGACCAATCCTTCTCAGGCTGTGCCCCTTGTAAAATATTCATCATAACCATGACTGCTCTGTCCATGTGTCTGCCATGCACGAACCCCTGCTGGGAGACCCCAATCAGATTCCCCAGGAAAGTTTGTAGTCGAATCGCCAATATTTTCGCAAAAAATTGGAGCTGGTTTGTACAAGAGAAATTGGCCTGTAGTCCATTGCGTTTCGAGAGTCACCTTTCTTGCACAGCGGAATTATAATAGCCTCCTTGAAAGAATCTGGTGGTGCCCCTCCGAGCATAATTTCATTGTAGACGGTAAGAAGGTCTTCCATCAGTTCATCTCCGAAGTCTTTGAAGAAATCATTGTTTAGACCGTCCGGCCCTTCTGCTTTCCGCCTTTCTAGCAACCTTATAGCCCATGTAATTTCCTCGGCTGTAACCAACAATTGCTCATTTTCATGTGGCGTTACTTTCGCGATGTTGTCAAAATTGACAAATTCGTCGAACCTTGGGTCTAGAAGATCCTTACTCACTGATCTGTGGCTGTTCCTTAGAACTTGCTTCCATACCATCGCGAACTTATCCGGGATACTCAAATCTGCCGTGATACCTACCTGTTTTTCCACGTTAATGTTCGATACCCTTTGGTTTCTCTCCCAGAGGGCCGTCCGTCGAAATAACTAGCGGACATCGTCCACTGATCGTCGTAATTTCATTCCTCGTCTCCACATGTTCTGTCTCATGAGTTCATCTCGGTGGATCTGACCAAGCTGCGATCTGTCAGTACATGTTTCATAGAGACCTTGTTGTAACGTTCGCGCCTTTCTTCTCCGTCGCTGATACTCCCTTTTTCTCACCGTCTGGATAGCTTTTATCCATTTGTGCATGTACGAGTCTCAGGTTCCTGCTGTTACCATGGCCATCACTCGATGCTCTTCTTGTTCGTCCCGAATCTCCTCTCTTAGCTTCTGATTTCCCCAGCGTTGGATTGTATACGTGATTCGATTTCTTCTTGCCCTGTCTGCGGTGTTCCTTCTCGGTGTGAGTAAAGAAATTTGCACTTGTTCGTGGTCCGACTGCACGGCCGGGTGAGAAACGTTCACCTCTTGTATCCACCCGTTATATTCCGCGGAGATATAAAAGCGATTCAGACGACTCACCCTCGCTCTAATCTGGCGATTTTCCAGGTCCCATGAGGAAAACTGTGCATTTGAAGCATCAATGAGAGTACATCGTTCTATCAGACGCGATAATTCTGGGCGCTCTGATCTCCAACTGGCAGCCTTTAGTGGTCTCCCTCATCGATCTAACAGTGGCGATTCAACACAGTTAAAATCTCCGGGTATCATTACCTTATCCAATGCGGTCAAATTCCACATGTCTAACCCTGTAAAAAACAGCTCTGTTTGTAGCAAGATCAGACGTGCATAAATGTTCAGAATTCTCCAATCCTTATCCATCGCTCCCATCACTCTTTTCGTCCATAAATCCCTTTGCCAAGGCCGCATGAACTCCACCGCCTCCGGGAAAATTAGAATCCCTACCCCCCCCAGTGCGCGTCGTCCCGACGCTCCAAAGAGACAGCCTTGTATAAGAATGATTGTATCACCACATTCATTCCCGTGTTGTGGATACAGTACCCGCTGCTTCTTCTGAAACTATATGTGTTTCCTGCAGTAAGATGCAGACCGGCCTCTCCCTTTTGGGTTAATGTCTTCACTCCTGGAGCCATGCCTGTCTTGTGCTCTCTGGGAAGCCCCTCACGTTCTGTATAATCATTGAAACTTTCTCGGACGATCTGCTGTCTGGCGGCTTATTTGAAATCCATTCCCATACATCAGCTACCTTTTCATGACACTACGCATCCATGGTGTCCACAATTTCCTGGACCTCGTCTAAATCTCGTGCGTTGCCCTTAATTTAAAGCAAGTGGGTGCTCTTGCGTGCCCCCAGATAGTCATTGCTCACTGCCTCCCCCTTACCGTGTCCCCCCCACACTTTGGGACTTAAAGAAGCAATCAATCTCTTTCCATATCTTCGTGTCATCCTTTAGGAGTCTTCTTATCAGCACTTTGTACCCTGGTGACTGTTGCATGCTCACTTCCTGTCGCCGTAACTTGACCCAGATTCCATCTCCAGGGAGGAGATCCTCCCCTATTAATGCAGCGAGCTGAGCGCCATAAACGTGCACAGATCGCAATCCGAACGAATAAGTTCTTTCTATGTGGGTCACATAGCTTCCAGAGGGGGTCTCCTCCATACTTGTGTTTTCGTAATCGTCTCCATGCTTGGCCACTATGTCGGATCGCATCCTTTTGCATCTCGTCTTCAACCATTGCTACTTGTTGTTCCCATTGAAGAAAATCACCGGATTTCAAACCCTCAGTCTTCCCTTGTTGCCCTTCCTTGATCATCTTCGTCCAGCATTCTCTATACCATGGTTTTGTTATCTCAACCATGGTATCCTCATTTAGACGCTCCAAAATTTTGAAAGGGTGACTAAATGTTTCCAAGAGTTGAGTAATCGCCGTCCCATCTGTCTTGGCTGCCAAGATCCCGTACTTGGTGAAGCATCCACGAGTGGAAAACTGAAACCATGTTTATTTTCCCACACAGATGCCATTGAATTCCATACTTGTACCCAGGTTTTTGCTGAATCCGTCGCTTCCTCCATCTTGACGTTTTGGTCTGTAGCGATGAACTCATCTATCAACTCTCTTTTTACCGGAACTGCCGCCTTGTCCGGCTGTGCCCCCTCGGATTCGTAAGTTTCCGTGGTCGCTCTTTTCTTCAGAAGGCGCATCGTTTCCGCATTCTGGATACGATCATCATTTCCTTCCTTGCCTGTTCCATCGGCAGGGCTATAGGAGGCCTCAGAATGAAGGCGTTCAGGTCTCCTATTGGTAGGCATATACTCCGAGTCCTAACCGGACCGATTGCCATCTTCCGCCTTCTCTCCTGGTCCTTCCTCTAACGGTAATATGTTATTCGTGAAGTTAAACCAATTTAACAATACCTGTTCCTCGATATCGAGTGTATCTGCTAAGAAGGCCCGTCTGCCGCATCAGTCAGATCCACTTGGAGTAGCCGCCGTTGATCCTCCATCGACAGATACGAAACCGTGTCCACAATAAACTTGATCAAATCTCTAGCGTCCTCACCCCGCATCTCCAAGAGTCGATCTATCTGTGCGTGATACACGTACCTCACTTCCTTATTGTCCGCAGTTGCCCTGCGATCTCCTGTCTCTTGCACTGTTAGCTCAGAGCTAGCCGTCCCGTTTGTGTGCTCCTGACTGGAGGGAACAACCAATTCTAAAGGTTTAGTGCCCTTGGTCCTTGCCTCCGCTGAAGAACCCGCATCATCCATGTCGATGTCTTGTGACGTCGTTCTCCTTATCCCCTTAGTAGGACTGGCCCTCCATCCATGTATATACACATGATAGTGCTCTTGTTCATAATGTAGCATGAGTGGTAGCCCAGTGCAATCCTCCTGTGCCGCTCCTTTTCTCTCCCGCACCAGTTGTACACAACGACTCAAAGTGATGGAAAATTCCCCGCATGTGGCGTATTGTTTGCGCAAGTGGACTCTCGTTTCTGGAACGTAGTGAATAGCCCCTGCAGTACCACTGACTGGATCCAAGATTTCCCTTTGGAGTAGGGTACCTACAAGAGAGCGTATCATTACTCCCCCATGCCTTTTTATTTACCGTATCCGCTAAGCCCGACGGGCTGTTTGCAAAGTTCCCCAGATACTCCTTAAAAGCTATTTCGGACTGTTTGGCCGAGATTCGATCATACCCTCTTCCAAGACTTCGTAACGTCTGCTTCCTAATACCCGCTGGGAATTCATGCGAAAAATCCATTAACCCTCATACTGTGCACCCCGTTTTAAGCGCTGTCGTCGCTTGCTCCAATAAATGTAATGTGGCCAGTTCACCATGACCGAATCGTATAATGCTTGCATAATCCCATAAACTTGACAATTTCCGGTAGGTGGGGTAGGGACGCTTTGCAGCCCCATCGCAATGAGCGCATCGGTAAAGCCCAGATCTGGATCAACGATGGTAGATACTTCTCTCACGGGAACAGGTCTACCGTACCCTCTCTCTGTTGAACAGTCTCATGAATTTCCTCCAATCTCCGTTTCGTCTGCGACTCAACAATGAGTAAATTAGTATTTTCCCGTTGTCCGTCGACTGGCGTTGGCTTTATCTGTTTTTACCGTGACGTTGTTTCTGGCTGTCTTTTTTTTCTTGTCCGTCTATCGGTGTCGGTTCCTCCTCCAGTTCTGTCGTCTGCTCGTTATGCTCGTGCGACTCTTCCGTGGTTGATTCCCTGGCGCGTGAGTGTTGTTTATTTTCTACCGTTTCTACTTTCTTACCTATTTCATTTACCTTTTTTCTGTGCCTTTTATCTTTTCCTGACTCAGATTCTTTTGCACATGTAATCCTATGGATGCTCCTTCTTTTCTGGCTTGTTTCTCCTTTGTTGTTCTGGTGACTGTGGTCCATTCAGTTGTGGTCCTGTCGTTTGGCCGTTCTCTCTGAAGGCCCTCCTCATAATCCTTTCCTGCCCGTATCCCATCACCGTCGTGATTGCCGGAAGAACTTTGATCCTTCGTCTGGGTTGCCCCAGCTTCCTCCTGACTTTTTGTCTAGCTAGCGATCTTGACTTTTCTTCAGATCTCGTTTTTCATCGTGCGCTAAGCAGTTTTCCCGCACTTCCTTTCTCAGAGCGTCCATACTCGCAAACGTCGATTCTGGCACCTCGATTGCCTCAACCTCCTCCACCGAAACTACGATACAGTGTTCCGTGACGCGTTTGTGTTGCGTTATCGTGCATCCACGAATTTGATGGCCGGGTTTCCCACACTTCAAACAGTGTCTGCGTCCTCGGGACCCCGGATGTTCCATCGTTAGTGTGGTACCACAGCATACAATTCGACGCACTTTCACCTGCCTCCACTATTATACTCCAGTCCAAAGGCGTCGCCAATAAAGGGCCTCCTTGATCCAGCTTTTCAAAGAAGAATTCCACCGGGATGATTGATTTTAAGAACCCGTGAAACTTCATTATATCAATATTACTGGTTACGTTCGCACCGTGATGACATAATCCGAGTTGAAACCCCCTCCATTAGTTGCTCCTGTATCTTGTCGGTCCCATAGAGGTTTGTCCTTGGACTCGTTATCGTGCGTGCTACGCAGACCATGTACCAGTTTATGGCACGGTACCTGTACATCCGCAAAACGCTTTGCACTTGCCCTGGTGAGACACGCGAAGATGAGACAGTGTTGGGATGGTGAGTACCGGATTGCTTTTACCTCCGCTAACAACTCCCATAGTTTTTACTTTCTAGCCCACGGGTCGTTGCTGCCGTGACAATGCTTTCTTGGATACTTTTCGTGCTTTGGAAAGCTTTCTTGATCTGCCCCTCTCCAGTTAGATCCATGATTAGGCATCCCTCTACTTGTACTCTAATCGTGATAATTAGGCGTAACCGATCATCCGACGTCATTATCTGTTGCAGAAACTGAGGGAGAGTTCTTGTCAAGATCGTACCTTCTGCTAATCTTGGACTATTTGCCATTCCTCAGTACTCCCGTCGCGAAAGTTTGTTCCTCTACGACCATGCCACTCCTTGCGACACACCTCTGTCAAAGTCTCGATCTGCTCCTTTGAGTATATGTTGGGGTTGAGCTTGAAGTCGCCCTGGATAATTCTTGGCGTCATTTGTGTCTTCACCTCTCCTGTCACCTTCGTTAACCACCCTTGTAGCACCGTCTGACCTTTAATGGCCACTTCCACTTGACATGTCCCTATTAATTTCGAAAGAGTTGTTTCCAACGGTTGATTGGATTTTCTGGCTAGAAAATATGCGTCAAGAGCCTTCTGCTTCCAAACTAGCCAATTCAGCTGGTGGGTATTAACAAGTAACTTGAACAGGTCAATAAGGCGTTCTTGCTCCATTCGAGATAGAAGTGGCCACTTATCTGATCGTTTACCATTTCCGACATCCTTTTTCTTGGCTGTTTATAGACGGCTTTAGACAGCTCCTAAGTAAGATCCAGCCACATTTGGAGACGTGGCTGGCTCTGAGGGGCATCATCCAGCACGTGCTTCAACAACTCCGCTAGCTCCTCCGGGGTATTGTTCCGCGGGGCTGAACCGTCCTTTGCCCTCATGGGGTTTTGTGTTGCTCCGGTTGCAGCGTCTTCTAGATCGTTTCCTCTCCCCGTAGTTTCCTGTTCATTCTGTGTCTGCGATTCTCCACCTACAATGACCATATTTGTTACCTCTTCCGGGCTAGCTTCCTCTCCCGTTTGAGCAGGGCCTTCCTCTTCAGGCATCGGACAATCAGGTTCGCTACCTTCCCCAGTATCTCTCTCCACACTATGCTGATATTCCAGTACTATCTCATCTATCATCGGATTTGTCTCGTCCAAGGAGGTATGCTGATGTTTCCCCTCCTCTCTACGTCCTTATCCAGAGGTTTCCGGCCTTCGATCGGGCCAGTGCCCAGGGGGGGCATCATTCTTCGCTTACTTACTTCGGTTGGCTTAGCAGGGTATTCCAGATCAGCAGGGTAGTCCAGATCCTCCTCACCTTCTCCGGTCAGGGGGTCTACTTGACAAAATCGGGATTGTAAGGAGAAAATGTAAAAAGTGAATATATTTAGGGCGCTGATAGCTGGACCACACCATTTTGATAAATGGACCACACACCCCAGATCTGACAAATCAGAAGCAACGGACGCGTATTTAACATCGGGAACATTTAGAGTACACTGCCACTAGTACTCACTAATTCAAATGCTATGTAGTCTATCTATTATAATTTTTTCTACGACAGCGTGGTGACAGTAAACAATAAACAATAATGTTAATTATATAATATACTTCGAAGTAGTAGTTGACATATTTTTGCGATACATAATGTAAGTTCTACGTTATGTATCGCAACTTCACGCGGTGTGAACCGATTCATGTCGCAATATAGTCGACACCTCCGCCATGAATACTATTTAGAGAATACTAACTGTAAAGTATACCCTCAACGAGCAACAATATTGTTTTTGCGTTTCACAGCGAAACAGGAAATTTATTCTTACTTCTACTTCTTTTCTTTGATATATCATGTTTTTTCTATTCGCTCATCATTGCTCAGCATGAACAGCTACACTCAAGATAGGAAACTGCAGATCCGTGCGCGATGTGTACGGGGCTTTCCTGGCAACATAATATCTATCACGTTCGAATTCGCCCCCGGTCCCCCTTCTTCGTTGGGTTGCTAGTCAATAGTCAACTGATTTTCTACACTTGTTGAAGGAATCGTGTGATGATTTTCTTCCATCATGTTGCAATCTGCCATTTTTTCATACTAAACGCCGTGGCTATTCTCGTCATGTCGCAGTGGCTTTACTGAAACAGCGTTTCATTAGATATTTTCAAAATCTTTTCACGAAAAGTCAGAAAAAAGCTTAGCTTACAGAAATCATCGGTGGCAGCCTTGGCATCTTTCGAAAGCTTGACAAAACCCACCGAGGTACCCACTGAATTCCGACACATCAACGGCAAGCGATGAAGGTAGCCATGACCAATCTCGGCGCCTAAAACACCATCCCCTCCCCATCGCTCGGTCGGTACAGTTGATACAATGCGCACGTGATCGTCAAGAGAGCGACACGAAAAAAAGAGAAAAAGTCATATTTTTGGCTAAATCTTTTCAAGAAAACAAAAACTATACCACGTACTTGTACACATAACATTGAAACGATCCGTCAATTGCGTCCAAAATCTCATCATGCAGGTCATCTGTATCCGTAAACGCGCGTTGTGCCGTACCCAATAGCTAAATTAGAGCTGCTCGTAGACCTGCACGTTCAGCTGGTGAAGATTTTGCTACATTCTATAAAACCCAATATGACGTTAGGTTTATCTGTTTCTCGTATAATTTTCAAAATATAACTTAGTGGAACAAATGTACCAGCACATGGTCCTCCGCGCCTTGATACGAGTTAAAGCGGGCCGTTTCAACGCCCTATTATAATATAGCAGTTGACATGTGCAGTCAAAATGCTCCCAATGTTGAATACTTCTGATCGGTCAGATCTGGGGTGTGGTCCATTTATCAAAAGGGTGTGGTCCAGCTATCAGCGCCCTATATTTAATTAGTACTAAGATATAACGGATAATACCGAATAAAGGACCACACCCAAATTGAAGACCTCCCGCGACTTAGTGACATAATGGTGGAGGTGACCAAAAATACAAGCCCTCACCAATTTGAGGACCGGTCATCAATTCCGTGGACGATGACTAGGTGAAATGAGTGGCTTCAATCCACGATCCTGCAAAGCCACCAGTTCCACTCACCACGTCTCCATCGTCGCCGTGGTCTCATTTGCATTCAGGAGCGATGGGTGTCAAGCGTGCGACGATCCGTCTGCACCGTAAGGTGGAGGTGATCGACTGGATCGAGGAACACGGTGGTGGCGTACCCACACGGGCCGTCAAGCACTTCAATGCCGACGGGTGGCGTCTGACCGGGAGGATGTGCCGCAGGTGGTACGCGAAACGTGACGTTCTTCGTGAAGCTGTGGCGGAGTCAAGTGGTACGGTGTATCGTGTGCCCGGTGCGGGAAGGAAGCCTGTCCTCCATGGATACGAGGCTGACTTGCTCGACATGATCGTCGAACGACGCGTTCGCAAGGAGAAGGTGACTCGTGCGTGGATCGCCGAAGCGGCCGTCGTGTTTGGTGTGGTAGACTTTGTGGGCTCCGACCACTGGGTCTCATGCTTCATGCAGCGCAACGGCCTATCGCTGCGCCGTACAACCAACCTGACGACGCTCAGCGACGACGACATCACCAGCTGTGCCGTTGCCTACATGAAGTTCTTGCAGGACGCCCGTGCGACGATGGATCCATCACGCCATCTTGATGGACGAGACGGCTGTGTACTTCGAAGACCCGCGACTTCGTACGGTGGAGGTGACCGGTGCGCAACATGTGGTGATGAAGTCAACGGGTTTCCAGTCCATTCGAATCACTGCCGTTCTCGCTGTCACTGCTTCGGGCGAGAAGCTGACGCCTCTTCTCGTTTGGAAAGGCAAGTGCGAAACACTGACCACGGTGAACGTGTGCTGGGTGGCCCAACAACCACGAGCATAGGTTGACTCTTTGCCGCTGCTCAAGTGGATCGATCGTGCGTTCCCATTGCTGTGGATGGATGAACAGAAGCACCTGGTGTGGGATTCGATGCGGGCGCACATCAGCGCCCCAGTCAAAGACAACTGTGCCAAGCGTAAGATTAACATGTGTGTGATCCCGGCGGTATGACGCCCTACCTCCAGGCCGGTGACATCGGCATCTACAAATCGTTCAAGGACAACATGAGCCCGATCATCGACGAGTGGAAGCGCTCTGAACACGTGGAGTACACGAAGGGTGGTAACCCCAAGCAACCATCGGTTGATGTCGTCACTGGCTGGGTGCGCCAGGCGTGGCGCAGCGTTCCACCAGAGGTTGTGAAGCATTCAATCGCCAAGGCGGGTTTCAGTGACGACGTGAGCGACTGGCACATCGCCACCCATGACGTCTACGGGCAGCGATTCTACGATGCATGGCCAACGGCTGACATCAGCGATGTGACTCGCCACGAGCTCGAACTTTGCGATGCTCTTGACGACGTCGCGATCATTGATTTCTAAAGGTCGCGACTACTGACTCTGACACGCAAAATAAACCGCCGCTCCCACTTGCGCTTGCTGATATCCCATTGCATAAAACTACCTTGTTTTGAAACTGGACCTGCGAAGACACCTTGATTAGTAACAAAAGCAAGCCCGCATGTTCATTGCGGCGGTGGGACTGGAACCCAGAGCAGTGGCATCGGCTGGGCGGGCACAACACCACTGCACCAAATTCGAGGCCCGGAAATAGTGGCCCTAACCGAATTGAAGACCGATGTCACAAAAAATTGGAAGGGAGGGGCCTCTATATATTTGTAGTCCGGTCTTATATTCGGTATTATCCGTTAGCTAACCTAAAATATGTAATTTGATCTGGACTATTTAACTTTTGGCTAGTATTCACATAACAATGCTGCAACTCCGGTCGCTGCATTTTAACAGTTCGCTTGACTTGAATCTACTTACAGTGAATGCGAACGAGTAGATTGAATGTAAAAAAAGACATTCATATATCTTAAACCAAGTAGATATGCATCGTGAGTTCCATAGATCTTTTTCATGTTCTCGTCTTTGATTCTCGCTGGACGCTTATATAACTTATTGGTTCGCACACATTTTACATGTTGAGGTGAAAATACCTTTTGATTATCTAAGGAATAGACTTTCGGTTTCGGAGGATCCACCGCAGACATATAGATTTGATTATCAAATGGCTTTTTCTCGATCTCATCTTCTTCAACATATTGATTTTCCATTGTTATATAGCGATACTTAGAGATTGGGACGATCTACAACATTATATATAGTAGCGAAGAATGACTGATTTCACTTACAAGAGGTCATCTAGATCGTTTTTCTGCATGAAGGGGCAGCAACGGGGCAGGGCCTTACTTGTATAACTTTTTTGCATTCAATGAGAATGAAACATAATATATCGAAGTAATAAACAGGGTATTGTGGTTAAGTGTGGTGACCGGTATTGGGACAAAACTTTAAGGGAGCCACTAGGTGCACCCCCTGTACCATAAAGTAGGTACAACGTTACGTGAAGCACAACAGAACCGTCATTTTTAGTCGTCTTTGTAGCAAAAGGGAGTCCAGCGATTTCACCTCAAAAGAAAAAAATATCTTCTTTACGTTGACCTGCATCAAGCTAATTTCTTGGTGCTTACCAGGCGCTCAAATATAGACTTAAGGGGTGTAGTCACCAAAAATGCAAAAGCTAAGAGCTGCGAAGGCTATCTAGTAATCAAGCCAAAGTTTCTGCTCTTTCCTTTAAGTCTGTTTTTTATATAGTCGATATGCTTTAATGCTTCGATTTTACCTGTAAATTGTTTGACCCTCTTTTGGGGTTAGCCTAGAGCGCACCAAACCAAAATCTGCACAGCATCCAAACCTGTGCACCCAGTAGGGGTAGGTTTGTCTTTATTGTAAAATATTGTAATTACCATGACATACATAACTATTTGTAAACGGCAAATAAATGCTTTTGATGAGGCTGCTCGTCAAGGCTATGTGACCGTGCTGCGCTGGCTGCATTACGACTACGTTGATGAAGAGCTGCCGGCTTATTGTGAAAACGAATCGAATCAGTTTGACTTGCGGTGCTCTTGAGCTGGCCGCCACGAATGGACATCTGGCTGTTGTCCAGTGGCTCATTGAGCACCACCGAGACGTCTGCAACAGCTTTGATGCTTTCAACGCCGCGTGCTATATGGACCATCTGGAGGTCGCCCAGCTCCTCTATAGCAAACTCCGCAGGTCTTGCGCCGCGGAGCAGGCGCTGGAGCATGCGGCAGAGAGAAGCGCCGAAGACACGCTCGCTTGGCTACAGGGGAGTTGCTATTGCGTCACAAAACGATATTTTCAAGAGCAAGAGAGTGTTTATCCGACGCACGTGCTGATTATATCTCGTGGCGTTCGCTCACTTGATTAATCAATTCGTCGCGAGCGAGAAATTGACCAAGTAGCTCGACTGCCTTATTCTGATTAACGCCGTCTGAATCACAGAATTTCTGTGACTTGACAAATAGAGTGCCATTACAGTACATGTAGTTAAACTTCGTTAGTAAAGATGAAAACTGATCGCAATATCGCCGTCTTCGCGGTTGCAACTCGATCGTATGTGACGATTCTAGCGCTATTGACGAGCTCAATCGTAACACCATACGACACTTCCTCGCATCTACAGACAAAAGGGTACCCTCTAACAGCGCTGAGCAACTGGGACGGTGTCTATTTCTCTCACATAGCCTTATACGGCTACGATTCCACGCCTTTAATCCTTTTTACCCGCTGTTGACACATTGGCTTGCTTACTTGTTACCACTGGACGAAGCGTCGACATGCTTGCTAAGGGATGGTTTGTCCGTAACGCAAGTTTCGTGTTGGCTGCGCTTTTTCTATATCGTTTGGGTTGTATCGTAGTAGGAGACGAGATTGTTGCCCGACGAGCTGCCTGCGTGGCGCCCTCTACAAATCATTTAACTACCGGTATTAATATTTTTTTAAAACTCGAGTGTAAATGAATACCGGCATACATACTTCTAGTTATGTCGCTTTTCGGATGTCAGGTCTTCAAGTAATTACAATATTTTACAATAAATACAAACCTACCCCTACTGGGTGCACAGGATTGGATGCTGTGCAGATTTTGGTTTGGTGCGCTCTAGGCTAGCCCCCTCTTTTGTAATGAACTACAATCCTCTAAAGTATGTTAAAGATTGAGCTTAGACTCCATCTGGTTTTAAATGAAAGAAGAAACATAGAATTGGAAGAATGAACGATTTTATGCTCGCTATGTAGTACTGTAGGTTGCTGGATGGTCTTGCTATGAAAATAAAACTTTTAACTCGGACGACCTAGACCTATAGCTTAAACAATTGCGTCCGGGCGATCTCGATATCTTAATTGAATAGAAAAAAGAGTGTTCCGAATACGGACGATAGGCTGCCAAGGAATAATAACGCCGAATCAGATTTTGACCAGCACGCAATTAGTAATACACAGGCTAGTCGCAGCTCTAGAGGCTGCCTAAATCTATATTGGTACAATTTTATTGCCAGTCATCAAAGACTTATAAAACAAGTGTTCAATGGTTATGCATAAATTTTCTTGACCTGTATCATTTTTTCTTATCTTTTTCTAATTTAGCAAGAGCGTCTTCAAAATTATAGATATTAGCAGAAGGAGATCCACGCCTTGAATAAAGCTCTGCAAAGCTGCTCTGCTTATGACTTCATTCTTTGCGGTACGATGTACCTACGTTATTGTACAGGGGTGTACCTAGTGGCTCCCAACTTTACTAACGTTAACTGAATGTCTCTCCTTACTCTACTGTATATCTCTAAATATATTTGTGTATGTGGATATTGAATAATTGTAAATATTGTAGAAAAAAGAGTATTCAAATGGAGATGGGACTTGATATAAGTTACACAACTTTATCTCACTTCGTGGTAGTGTGTAGAATCTAACTTGAATTGTGGTTATAAATTTTTACTCGACAAATCAAATTTTTGTCATATTTTTATACTTAGAGTATTCACCGTGATAAATTTCACTTCAGAAGTTGCTTTTCATCATTAAATTGTAATTCAGCCACTTGCTTCGTTTACTGTTGTGGTCAAATACATCAAATTGGTTTTTGTGGTAAATCAAATTGATAGATTGTCGAAATCCATAAAAAAAATAACAGAGGCTCTACCTAATCACGAAAAATTGACTTCGAAACCGACTCTGCAAATTATCGGAAAGCAATGAAGTCGCTGATGTGTGACGTGGTTGGAGATGGAAAAGTCTTTGTGGTGGATATCGAGAAGAACAAGAAAGTATGGCAACTGAAGAAGAAGATCAAGGCGGAGAAGACATCGATTATCACGTGCGATGTCGATCAAATAACGCGACGGGAACATCACCAACTGGTTCAAGATGACGTTCAACAACTGGGGCGCGGTGAGGTTTCGGAAGGAATCATAGCGTTGATGAAGGAAGACGGTAAATGATGCCCTCACGCTATCGTATCGGTAACTCTGCATTTTCCTTCCCCAACGAGGATGACGCAGGGAAAGATGTACTTCACATCTTGGTTAAACTCCCACCTGCAAGTTCCATCGAAGCGGTCAATTTGCCGGAGAAGAGGAAGCTTGTTGAAGTACGAGAATTCATTACTCCATCATCATTTGCAAAATGCAAGGGAAGTGGCAATTGCGTGAAATGGTTGCGAAAGCTAAATGGTCAAATTGAGAGTCACCGCCTTGAACGTTCCGATAACCAAACACCTGCTTTTGCATTTGCAAGGTTCGAACAAAATTGCAAGCTAGCCGAAGTTGGGAAGAAGACTGCGACTTTGTCGTCAGGTTGTGTAGTGGCATGTCGGCTCCTTGCGAAAACATCTGAACTGAGTGGGGACAAATTTAATAGCTTAAATTTGTGAGTGCATCTTCCCCTGCGTCATCCTCGTTGGGGAAGGAAAATGTTGAGTTACCGATACGATAGCGTGAGGGCATCATTTTACCCTCTTCCTTCATCAACGCTATGATTCCTTTCAGAACCTCACCGCGCTCCAGTTGTTGAACGTCGTGATCGTCCGTCTTGAACCAGTTGGTGATGTTCCCGTCGCTTTTCTTGGCAAGGTAGAGCGTTATTGGATCGGCAATGCACGTCATAATCGATGTCTTCTCCGCCTTAATCATCTTCTTCAATTGCCATACTTTCTTGTTCTTCTCGATATCCACACCAAAGATTTTCCCATCTTTAAACACGACACACGCCAGCGACTTCGTTGCTTTCTGAAAATTTGCAGAGTACCAATCAACAGACGACTGGATTTTCGAAGTCACGTTTTTACATGTTAAATGAGAATTTAAGGTAACTTAGTAGTTTTTTCAAACAGTACAGTAGTACCTAGTGGTAACTTAATTTTATGGAACAGTTGACACTATATTTATTTTAGGGAGACATTATCCCCACCGGAGTTTTATTATCCCCACCGGAGTTTTTATTATCCCCACCGGAGTTCAAATAGAGCCCACAATACATACAAAATTGTAAAAGAACTTGAAATTTTATTACCTTACCTAGGTTAAGAGATCTGATCCCGCACTTCTGCACCCGTCAGTTGCAGCAGCACGGTCCCCGCCACCCAGGCGCCTTCTCTATCGCCTGTCGCCTCGAATCTAACGGGCGCTACAAATAATACTACACGCGGGACGCTAGTGTTGGCAGACGGCACAACATATGCGGGGTATTCGTTCGGTGCCGACAAGAGCATGTCGGGTGAAGTGGTGTTAACACCGGTATGGTGGGCTACCCTGAGGCTCTATCTGACCCATCGTACCGTGGCCAGATCTTCGTGCTCACGTACCCACTTGTTGGAAACTACGCTGTGCCAGACTTTGACATCAAGGATGAATACAATCTCCCCAAATACTTTGAATCCAGCACGGTCCAAATCTCGGGTCTCATTGTGTCCGAGTACTCGTTTTTGCACAGTCACCTGAACGTCGTCAAGTCGCTGGGTGACTGGCTGTAGGAGCACAACATTCCAGCACTCCTTGGGATTGACACGCGTATGATTACCAAGCGCATTCGTTCACTCGGTGCCGTCCTGGGCAAGATCGAGTTCGACGGTCAAACAATTGACTTTCAAGATCCAAAAAAGTTAAACTTAATGGCTCAAGTCTCTACCAAGGACGTCACTGTGTACAACAAGGGTGCGTCGCCCAGAATGAATCGTACCACCAACAAGTTCACCCACACGATCAGAGTTTCGAGCGCGCCAAAGAGCTCTACGTTGTCTTTTGTCCCTCGCAAACCCGCAAATTAGGTAAGAAAAAAACGTCTCTCTTTTTCCTCGCTTTAAATAAAGCCCATACTAATCGTTTACTTCTACACTTTTTTTTGTCAGATATTGACCTCTTTTGCCGGATTATGACCGAGTGGTTTGTCGAACTTATGCGTACGAGGCTCCCTCGGGATTCCACATTCCAATTACCAGCCCACTTGTCATCACTGACAATAGATCCCTCTGTTCCAAACTATTCGTCTCCTCAAGCTCCACTGGCTACACCGTATGCCACACAAGCGACTCTCCATGCCACTCGCTTTACGGACAATGAGGATCGAAGAACAAGCGAGGACAAGACCATCCCAACTGACCGAAACGTGCGACTCACTGAGAGCGAGATCTTATGGCAACGTCTATCGATGGCTATCGCGCCAAATCGTGAAAACCTGCGTCAGATTTTTCCAAGATGGATTTCAAGAGCTCGGGCACGATATATCCCGAAGAACTCGAGCTCGCTCTAAGTCATATTGGCGTTTTCTTTACAACACGCGAGTATGACAAATTGTACATGTCTTTCGAAGCAGATGTGAAAGAATTACGACGCAATGAGGAGGATGGCGCCAACAACAGACGCTGGCGAGCACGTGGTGGCCATGGCAGTGCTTTTGCCCTTCATTACGCCAAGTTTCTCGCCTTGTTTCACGATAAAACGGGCATTTCGACCTTGCCGTCGAAATCCAAACATGCTTCGCCTCCAGTCATGGCAGATGGCAGTGCTCGTCTCTGGGACTTATTGGTCGCTGCACTTGACAAGCTCATGAGACGATTAAAGCCGTACGAACGCATTGGACAAACCGAGCTAGTACCCGAGACTTTTCGTGAATCTCTGCTACAATGTGGCATTACCCTAAGCAATGCAGACTTTGCGGCTTTGCGCGTTCGTCTGTTGCCCTACTCGTAAAGTAGACGCGTTTTTTTTTCCGTGGCCATTCATTGTCTTGAAACTAACCTCCTCGCTTGTGTCATATCTCTAGCGATCCCGCATCTGCTTCCATTCAAATTTCTTCCCTTTTACAAGCACTGAAAGCTGCTGACCATACAGCAATGCAATCCAAAGCTTGTCTGAAAAGTTCCAGTGGTTCGGTGAGCGACGTCCATCGACACGGACGAAAGATGGTGTCCCAATGGCTTATAGTTCAGTGAGAAGCGGTCATTCCTCTATTCCAGCGGGAAAATCAACACAAGAGCGGTGTGTGTGTTTTCTTTTGAATGTTCATTTTTTTTGGATCTTGTGATCGTTTACGCATGTTTCTCTAACTACAGGAATGCCGAAGAGAGCCGCACGATTGTCAAAGTGCGAGACGATCGACGACGGGAGAGCAAGCTTCCCTTTCCCACTGCAACTACAAGCCCTCGAGGAGCAGCAAATAATAGTGAAGAAAGCGAAGCGTATCGCGAGCATCAAGATCGACGTCATGATCCGTTTTCTTCTACCAGTAAAGCAGTTCCACCCCGAAGCCTGTGGTGGACCGACGGACACGGCTTTCCTCTTCGAAAAGGTCAACAGCGCTCCACCCAAGCTCACGGTCATGGACACGTCTCTATATGACCGTTCTACGTTCTCCAAGGTGTTGTTGCTTGGTTCGGGTGGTCTCTCGATTGGCCACGCCGGTGAATTTGACTACTCGGGATCACAAGCCATTAAAGCATTGCGCGAGGAAGGTGTGCACGTCATCTTGGTGAACCCGAAAATTGCTACGGTGCAGACGTTCAAAAGTCGGGCTGACAAGGTGTATTTCGTTCCTGTTCGTGCTGAGACGGTGCTGGAGGTCATTAAGAAGGAGAAACCGGATGACATCTTGGTGAGCATGGCTGCCAGACCGCTCTTCCTGCTGGTATCGAGATGTACTTGAATGGTGACCTTGAGCGCCACAACGTCCCTGTCATGTTTACGCAGATTGAGTCTAACATTGACACTGAGGACCGTGAAAAGTTTTCGGCGAAATTAGATGATTGGTGAGACTATCGCCCTGAGCCAGCCGGCGACGACCGTAGAGGGTGGACTGAAAGCTGCCAATGAAATTGGCTACCCTGTGTTGGTGCGTTCTGCTTTCGCCTTGGGTGGTCTTGGCTCTGGATTTACTTCCAACGACGAGGAGCTGCGCGTTTTGGCCACGAAGGCGCTCCACGGGTAGGGTACAGAGGGATCAATTAAGCCAATTCTGATTGACCAGGATTTGCGCGGATGGAAGGAATTTGAGTACGAGGTTGTGCGTGATTCCAAAGATAAATGCATCACGGTCTGCAACATGGAGAACTTCGACCCTCTAAGTATCCACACGGGTGATTCGATCGTCGTCGCTCCTTCGCAAACGCTGTCGATCAGTGAATACTTTAAGCTTCGACAGACGGCACAAAAGGTGGTTAGTCACCTGAACATTGTCGGCGAGTTTAACATTCAGTATGCGTTGGCCCTCAACCCCGAGCGTTAGAGCATCATCGAAGTAAACGCTGGTCTGTCCCGTTCCAGTGCCCTTATGTCGAAGGCCACTGGCTACCCGCTGGCCTACGTTGCTACCAAGATCTCGCTTGGCATTGACCTCGTCTCGATCAAAAACAGCGTGACAAAGACAACGACGGCGTGCTTTGAACCCAGTCTTGACTTCTGCGTTGTCAAGATGCCGCGCTGGGACCTGAAGAAATTCTCGCGCGTGTCAAACGACCTTGGTAGGTACATGCTTTCAGTCGGTGAAGTGATGTCGATTGGCCGTAATTTCGAGGAGTGTATTCAGTAGGCTGTGCAAATGGTGAACCCAAACTTGGACGGCCTCGATGGCAACGTTGTCGACAATGCCCGAAATAAGAAGGGCTTAATGTACTGTAGTTGCTCGATGAAATAGCGGTATGGGCACTCATGCAGACGCTCTTTAGTGCACCCAAGGAGCAGATTAGCCGAAAAGGGAAGATGCACACATTCACATCCAATCCGTCTTCCGGATCGAGAGGAATACGTACGACATCAGGTATCCATAAAATCAAAGGAGAAGAAAGTGACGAGTTGGATTCTGTCGAAGAGCCACCATCGCTTACCATAACGAAAAACTCGGAAGAATGGCTCGAGCAACGAGGGTTCTTCGAACAAACTACATTGATTGTTTAGAATCATACGAATGTGAGTCAAGGTAGTGTTGGAATGCGTTCCCTGGGTCAGCAGTGATTAAATACACGGAGGGGGCATCCTGGACTGGCCCTGGTGTGACCAATTTGGAAGCAACGCTGGCATGTAGGCCGCGCCCGTTTCCTTTCACCGGTAGATACACCGGTACCGGATGCTCTACCCGAGTAGTTTGCTTCACCACGACCCGCCTCAGAAATTGTGGTATGCTCGAAAAGAGACAAGTCGCGGTGCACAGAGCGTTCCTGAGGAGCTTCCCGCATCCGGGAGGACCCCACAGGTCTGCCACGACCTCGGCGAAGCACTGGGTCGAAAACAGCAGCTGCACTACCACTCGCACTTATTTCTGATAGAGTCTCGCCCATCAGCCTCTGCAAGCGAGGCGGCGCCTGAAGGTACTCTTCGGTAATACGTTGAATCGATTCATAGAAAGTTGGTGGTGATGTTGGGAGAGCTACGGAGTCAACCTCCTGCGATATGTCCGGACGGTCTGCCGGTCTTGTGGAATTTGTTGGTGGAGGTTGATCCAGCCACCATTGCTTGTTAAAGTCTTCCCTGGAAAGCGGTGCTGGAAGCAGAAATCGATGCACGCAGGGCCATCCCATGCTGCAAACCATCATTTCTCTGCAGTAATCGCCATCGCATATTCCAAGACCAGCTTCAAAACGACGCAATGACTGTTTGTGTGCTGCTTTCAATGCATGACTGGAAATCTAAACATACGATTATCAGATAAAGAAAGTAAAGCGCTCATATAAAGGATGTTGCTTACCTTCCTCATGACGTTCTTCCATAACTGTCCGTTGCCTAAAAGGGCAAGGTAACATGTTTTGTCTTTCGATATTTGCTTCTTTATCTCGTTGAGTTTGAAGAGGCAAGACTGATCAATGATCTTGTGAATGGCATGTAGGTCACCGGTAGATGACTGCATCCACCTTTTGAGCCCGTAATGTGCACTTTCCACGCGTTGCGTTGTTGTATGTCCAAAATGGTTCACACTTTTCAACCATGATTTAACAAACTTTTCTTTGTAAGGCAGCCATTGGTGCTGAATATAGGTGAATGCCTTCACAGGACACGAACGTGAAAGGCTCTGCACAGCCTCTTGGTACTTTTCCTCTGTTGCTGCATTGACGACGGCCCTCCAATCCTCTTGCATGAATAAATTGTACGCCGTTTGTCCTTCGTTTCCAGCAGGAAAATGTTTGCGCACATTTCCAAGAATATTTTTTTCAATGTGCCAAATGCAAAGAATGGTCTTGCATGTTGGAAATAGCACTTCGAGTCCATTCATGAGCGCAAGCCCACGGTCGGTAACAAAAACAAGATTATCCCGCGGTATGTTCTTTGAATCCAAGCTCTAACAATTGAAGGGAAAGCGTCATCAAGGTATACATAAAACCACACCGCAAGATATTAGACAAGAACAATTATTCTTGCCTCTTGGAATTGTGCCAATGCCCATTCGTAGTGCACCCTTGTTTCTTGCGGGAGGAAGCAGATAAATACACTGTACGTTTGGTTAGTAGGAGTTGATGAAACACAGTGAAAGAGTGGCATTTTGTGTTTGTTGGTCTTGTAAGTTGAATCCATTACAAAGACCTGATTTGCACTCCATTGCGCAACCGTACTTGCAGTTGTGGGCTCGATGTACAAGTGTGTAAGGACCTGATTCTCATCTCGCTTCATAGCCCACTTTACCGATGAGTTCGCGAGATAGTCCAGTAACGTCTCAAGAGGTGATCGCCCCCCAAGTTCCTGTCGACGCAGAAGCTGCTTGGTATTGTAAAGATCTTGGGAAGTAGCACAGCTGTCTTGGTTGGCTATTTGCATTGCGCGCAAAATGTTCCGCGGCGCAACACCTGCGAGGTATTGTTGTGCAATAAGAGCCAAATTTTGGTGGAGTACTTTGTTCCTTACTCGAGGATATGCTGCTACGTCGGCGGGTTGGTGGTTATGTCCTGGATCAATAATTCTCACGCTCCAACTATCTAACTCGCCAACTTGTCGAATCCCTGTGCAATCACGCACTACCTTTACCCTAAAGGGGCAAATCGTTTTCCTAGACCTCTGTGCAGGCCTTGCGCCATGCCTCTCATACCGGTAAACTCCATGGTGTTTGCAGCCAAATAGCACGCTCTTCATTGGTTTATCCACCCCCTTCCAAAACCTTTTTGAGCGGATCGTGCAGATATCGTACTTTTCGGTTTCAGCGTGAGCCTCAAGGGCATCTTTTGCTGCTGCAATTGACGGGTACGTGTTTTCGGAAGGAGGGGCAAGAGGCATGGCAAAGAATTTTATATGACAAGTGCGGGATCAGATCTCTTAACCTAGGTAAGGTAATTACATTTCAAGTTCTTTTACAATTTTGTTCAATCCATTCTATAAAATTAAAGAAACCATTGAACTCCGGTGGGGATAATAAAAACTCCGGTGTCTCCCTTGGTAGAATTCCAAAAATAGTTTTGAATACTTCGGAAGTGTTTCTTATACGACCAGGAACCAGCACCAGATCACACCCAGCCTCGAAGACAGCAGGATAATTCACGACAAGGGAATCCGGTTATATGCTCTCCATTAGCTGAGCCTAATTTTCATACGAGATTTTGTATGTTTATACTTGTAGTAGCTAATAGTTAAGACTAATTAGACTAAATTTTACTACTACTTCGGAAGTGTTACAAAAACATCATTAGTGTTAACTCCTACTTACGTCGCCTTGACTTATATATACCGCATCAGGACTTCTGAGACATTAACTCGTATCGCCTGCCTCTCCAGACGTATTCTTTGGAAATCCGCCAGTGAATTGTTGCTGGAAGGGTGGCTTCGTCAGAAGCAGTGGCGATGAATGTAAAGGACTGGAATTTGCGCTACTTTGTTCTTTATGCACAGTTCGCTATTATGCAGACGTGCGTGGGGTCCAATTTCGCTTGATGAGATTAGTTTAATTTTGCTACGACTAGTTCAGCGCATTAGTAAGCTTAGGCATCCGTTTTAGCCATCCGAAGTTCAAAATCTGCCGCTTTGACATTACGTGTCTTTATAGTTGGGCACGCATTATGCGGATGACTGTGTTTCTTCGGATAAATGTGCGGATTCGAGCAGTAATAATATCAGCACCAATGATAAACAGGTCGGCACTCAAAAGCAAGAACGAGGTGGCACCTCGAGTCTACAGTCTACTTGCTAATTCACCGCAGGTCAGGGTTCATGGATAAATTGCAGGACTCGTTTCTACCTGACGTAGGATTGGCTTCAGAAGTACCTCATGCCTCATGCCATATCAATCATTAAGCAAACGAGCTGTAGCCCGTCAACGATCAAGTGCGCCAGGGTAAAAGATGTTCTTAAGGGTGATTCTTGCTTGTCCGACGGACCTCATTCGGTCGGGCCAGATGGTGGTTCTGGATGCCACGGAAGCGCTACAGAGGCATCGTTTGTTCATCTTGAGGTGCAAGCACAGCTTCATATCGAGTGATGGGAAAGGTTTATTCTGATATTGCTGTTTTCAATTTGTGCAGCATGGATTACGTATTTAATTTTACACATAAATTATTACTCATCATTACATACTTTACTTGTGAGTTTGACCTCCTGGCACTACAAGATATCCTGCAACCTCTTATGGCACGATGCCAATACTAAAGGCGCCATACTTCGCCCATCAAGGCGGTTTGAAAAGTAATTTTAACCAAACTAAATTAGGACGGGTGGGTCCTGGTTTTGCAATGGGTCCTGGTTTTGCAAGGGGTCCTGGATCTGAAAGTTTACACTCATTTTTTGGGTCCTGGTTCTGACATTAACCCTTTTAGTTTTAGTTTGAGTAAGGCGTGGTTTAGGGCAAATCACAAACTCGATCTTATCTCAATCGCGGTTAGGTTTAAGATTTCGGAGTTGAATTTCAACTGAAGAGATCCATTTGAGAAAGTGTGGTTGGTTGACGCATAGGGATGAGGAAAGACGACAGTCATTGGTTAGAAAGATAAGGAAAACATAATGCGAGCGGTACCGCAATGTGACTTTAACGTTCATGAACGACTGATTGCATTCGTTGAGGAGGGTGGGCGAGTTGTGCTCTATCGATTCAACAAAGCACTTTTATCGCTCGAAGTTTACAAGAACGTTGAACTGTCGCTGTGGACGTCGTTGGTCCTACCAGTTGCCGATTTTCTCCTCGTGGATAGTTTTCTTTACGCGATCGACAAGATTGGATCGATACATTCCGTGACTTTAAAGAACCAAGAGACATCGCGAGAGGACGGCAAGGTCTTTTTGAACTGCATTCGCTTGGTTCTCGCTAAAATCGCTCTTTTGGACTGGAAATCGCATGATGAAGTGCTTAGCAAGTTCAATTGTCTGAGATCACTTCCAAGCTGGCAGGGCTGCTTCGAATAGGATGCATCATCCAGCTAGAGTACGTGATGAAAAACGGTGACATCAACCGGTATTTAAAAAAAGATATTACGTTGGCTGATGGGACGGTAATCGACGTTGATCTCATGACGATAATGGCCGAGTATCCTTCGTTGAAGAGCGATAAATGGAGTGACGTGAGCAAACTCGTTGATCTTGATTCCTTGCCGGGTGAGGAGATTAATCTTGAATTTAATTGCAGCTCCAAGAGCGAAGACAGTCTTGATCAAGTTGATGGTGCGTTTAAAAAGCGATTTCAACTATTTCTTCGATTCAATTTGAGCGGTCAAGGCAGCAACGTGTCACGAAAGACTGTTGCTGACTCTGACTCGTTTCTAGTATACATTGTACGCCGTCGTAAAGCCCGAATCAACGTCTGATTCAAGCAAGCATTTGGTGGACGAGTGCCGGATGAATGGAAAATTGTTAACCAACAATATTTAAAGCGGTTCCACATGCTACTATTACGTTGTCAAAACAAGTGTGACAAGTGCCGTCTTGACTGCATGAAAGCAGCCGCTCACCCAGGTACAACCGCGCACGACTGTAGAGGTTGCCACGTCTGTGCTGGTCGCTTCGAGTATTGCGAGAGCAGTGAAAGGCGCTCGATTGCGCTAAAGAAGCAGGTCACGAAGGAAAATGTGAATGCGCTAACGCTCCTTTTCTGTTTGAAGTCGACGCTCTTCCATCGCAAGCTCGTGTTCACGCCGACAAGCGGCTTCCGTAGACTCATACTCACGACTCTGGACCGAGTTTCGCAAGCTTGAGAAGTTTAACGCATCACATGATGCTGCCAAATGCATCCATTGTATTACGGTCGTCGGTGAAGACAAGACCGAGTCCATCATCCCTGAGAATCTTGTTAGTCACATTGTTGGTTCATGCTAAAAATTGCTCGCATGCCCCACTGCAACGAAATAAAAGTATTTCAGTTTCTGCAAGCCGTCACCTGCAGTGGAGATTACCACGTATTCCACAACCAAGAAAACGACATCTACGACCACCCATGCTGCTGCTGCTACTTCTTCTTCTTCTTTAGCTTCAATGGAGGCGAATAACGCATCATTTTTTTATAATTGAAGCGGACCCAATCTCTGCAAGCAAGGAAAAGCGAAAGCAGCAATCCTACTTCACGGTTGTGAGCAGGTGCTGGAAGGAGATAAGCTTAAAGTGTTTTAGAAGGAAGTGAGCCTAGCCCTGACAACTGGTGGGGTTTCGCTCCATTTCATTGAGAATAAACATTTGGAGATAGCTTTGAAGATCATTCTTCCGGCATCTAATCGGCTTTCTGCTTGTTCGTGGCCATGCTTAACAAAACGTTCCCATCACTTGAAACTAGACTCCTGAGCACAGGCTTTGCCTCCATTCCAGTAAAACAGACAGCTGCATCGCAAGTTGAGTTCCATCGGGTTGAGTTCGACAGGGTTGGAGACACCGTTCGGCTCTTCTTCTGTTTGATGTATTCGTCTAAAAGAGAAAATCCCACGACATCATGGTTGCGGATGAAGAAAATGGCAAAACAACATCCCCATTTTGTGACTTCATCTCAGGGTTTTTCTTCACGACATCGCCCGCAACAAGGTTCGTCTGGTGCTTGGTTCACCAGACGAGATTTAGTCGTGGAAACCGCTGAGGTATCAGAGCAAAATCCTTCCTTCCTTCCTTCCTTCACCTGACCCATCCAGGACAATGCTTATCACAACTGAGGTTTCATTCATCCTATCTTCAAAGTTGCCTTTCACGTCCAGTAATATCGCTAGCCGATTTTCGGCTGTATGCGATTCTCCACTCCATTCCTGCAGGAATGGCTACCTTCTTGTCTGTTATCAAGTTCATGGCAATGATTGTATCTCTCCTCCTGTTCTTTCATCCATTAGCAGCCAGGTTTGACGTATGTTGCTGATCAAAGAACCTCGATTTTATACTTCGCTGTTTGCGCATGTAGGCGGTTCAAAATAGTTCCACCGAGCTGCCTACAAGTTGGTAATCTTACATGAAGTTCATCAATACTGTAGACGACAAATCTTGGTGGCGGAATCGTGAAATATGCACTGGAGTTCGGACGTTGTAACCTTAGACGTGACATTCCAACTCTGGGGGTTTGGCTTGTTAGACGGTTCTCTAGTGGTCCGGATACCGATGAAGTCGACATCACACGAATTTTTAACTCCCTTAAGATGCGTTGGTCATGCATGGATCAGTCCCTCTTCGTTTTAGCCGATAAAGTATGGAAAAAAGAACCTGAATGAGAAATGCTCTTTTCTTAACCAAATGTTGATGTGTTTACGGGGAGGCTTTACCGGCGTCTGTTTAAGGACACGCTTGAAGGAATCAAGGTCGAGGTTGCAAAATGGAAAGAGGGAGAGCATCCATTCACACTCTCAGATCTGCAGAGCTTTCGAGATCACAACCCTGGCTTATACTGGTGGTTTATGAGCGACGAATCACTTCCTTTCTTGAAGCTATCTACCTTGGTTTTTTTTCTGTGGCAATCAATTCCCCAAGCAACGAACAATTGTTTTTGTCTATGGGAGATACTCATACCATCAAGTAGAATAGACTGCAACGAACCAAGATAAACAAGATTAGCAAGATCAAGGCGCATGATGTACGGAAGAACCCGCCTCCGAAGCGCAAAGTGAAAAGACTTATTGTCTCTACGACCGAAGGTGATGAGAAGGAATCGGTGATGCTTCGTCAACAAGTCGTGGAAAGAGATGATCGTTATCGATGACGAAGGTGATTGGGAAGCGAACCCTCCTGACGAAGATGATTGGGAAGGAAGAAGACGAGGAGGAGAACAAGATGAAAGACAGAGATGGTTAAAAAGAGATGTGTCACGATTGGAAGAACAAACTTGACATTCCACATTCTCCCTACGGCCTGCTCTTGAAAAGTGTACCTTGTCTAACCTCTAGATTCGTCAACAACCAGTAGTCACCTCTTCTGCTGCTGCTGCTGCATCCTCTGTCGAAAGTGAACCACTGAAATAACGTCACACTGCAGTACCACGTAAAGTAAGCGAGCCGGCCAGTGCACGAGAACTCCACAAAGGTACGTGAGATAATTAAAAGCGAAAAAATGCCACTTTATCCAAACGAGAAATAGAAACGTAATAGGAAACAGTTGTAGTATAACATTCCCTTGCTCCGATTTCCAGTGTGCGTAATGTCAATACGGGACCGAAAAAACACTCGAGTCCGCAGGAAGGGTCACGTAAGAGCGTCTTAAGTATGGTTAAAAGTAAAAAGTGATTTATTTATGTAAAAGTTAAAAATCTACACTAAATAGACTTAACCTGATTTTCATGTGACTATGCCCTTCGTCAGTCTTGTATACTTGAAAGTTAGTATAGTGGTTCTCAACCACGTACATCCTTATGCAACCAATTTCAACACTCCTTCCAAGTCTGTCGGTAGGCTCAGCACTTCGAAAATTAAATGTAAAAATATATCGTTCACCGCTCCATTCATATCGTGAACTTAGCCATCCATAACTCCAGTTATCCCAATATAGCTCCAGTTATTTCAAACCAATTTGCTTACGTAAGTCATCCATCCGGGGTGCATCCAAACTTTTCGTGAGTAAATCCGCCACCATGTCCTTTGTCCCAACATGTTCCGGGTGCACACTTCCTTTCTTCACATAGTCTTTCAGGAACTTCAACTTGACGTCCACATGCTTGGTGCTTGCGGCGCTGGCTTCACTCTCCAGCTGCTTGATCGCCGCCTGGTTGTCAATCTTAAGTACTATCGGCGTCTTCGCTTGCACTCCGATCTCTTCGAAAAATTCTCGGACGCCTAACACTTCTTTCCCACTCATCGCTGCCGCTACAAATTCGGCTTCGGCGGTCGAAAGTGCCACCGTCCCTTGCTTCTTGCATGTCCACCCCGCAATAATTCCATTAACAAACGTAACACTGGCACTGACGCTCTTTCGGTCGTCCTTATCCGCAGCAAAGTCTGCGTCACTATATCCCACAATTCGCAATGGTACACTCCCACAATCATCATGCGTCAACTTCAATTTTAGTCCTTTCGTACCATGCAAATATCGTGCCACCCGTTTCGCCACATTATAGTCATAAAGGGTTGGCGCATGTGTACGGCGTGTGGCATGATGAACCGCAAATGATATGTCAGGTCGAGTACAGCGAGATATCCACAGTAAACTACCCACCAATGACTGAAAATTTTTCACACTTGGGCCGTTTCTATTAGTTCTTTCAGGAAGCAATTCATTTAAATTTTCATCCACGTCCGTGCTGGTTATGGGCGTGCGCACAGGGTTTGAATTTTTTAACCCGTGCTTCATCAACATTTCCTAGATCGTCAGCTCCTGATCAATCCGATAACCACCTCCAGGGTCTCCTTCAATTCTCATCCCGAGAAATTTTTCCACTGTACCGAGATCCTTTAACTCGAGAACCTGCATTTCACGAAAGAAATCTTCAATCAATCTTTCACAAGTTGCCGTAACCAGCAGGTCGTCAACATAAACACCCACAAGCGTAATCCCATTTCCATTTGCACGCACGAACACACACGTATCCGTCAAGCATTGTCGAAACTTCATGTCCACCATAGTTTTTCGCAGGTGCTCATACCATAAGCACCCCGCTTGTTTTAATCCATAAAGATTTCTTTCCAACTTTAATACAAGATCACGCGTACAATTTACGTCAAACTTTCTTAACACCTCGCTTGAGATCACCATTCCTTGGGGTATCTGCAAGTGAATTTCACACTCCTCTTCGGTTCCCGCCTTAGGGTATGCACTAGGCACATCCCCGTGTCTGGCGGGAACCTTCCACACCAATGACATGATTAAAATAATGTTCACGTTGTTCAGCTCCATGACAGTCGAAAACGTAAAAAAATAGTCCTCGCCAAAAATCTGTCGATCACCACGAACAACAAGACGGGCCTTGTAGCGTTCTACCGTTCCATCTGCACGTAACTTGGTCTTGTAGACCCATTTTGTTGGGAGGGGCTTCTTCCCGTCCACTCTCCTTATCAGCTTCCAAGTTTTTAGTTCCTCCAAAGCACGTATCTCCGCTTGCTCCACTAACGTCCACTTCTCTGCTTGTGTACTTTTGTGCGCTTCATTGTAACTCTTCGGGTCCGGAATCGCAGCCATCTTACTGTTCTTGTCACTGCCCGGACCCATTACTGCAAGCGCGTACATGACTGCTTCATCCGGCTCTGTCAAAACATTTACTGCCTCCTTCGACCCCCGGCCTTCGCTTTCGGACGCTTCTGACAGCGTCTGCGGCTTTTTCACCTTGGACTTCTTCGCTTTTTTCATCCGTAGTTCCTCGAAAGCCGCTGCCTTTTCAGTTTTCTTCGTTTTTCGGAAGGACTTACGCACATTTTCTTGCCCTTCACTCGTCCTGCCACCTGCGTCACCTTGTCTGGCGCCTTCTTCTTCGCTTCCTTCACTTTCTTGTCCCTGCTCATGCTCCTGCACGGTGCCTCCTTCTTCTTCCTGTTCACCCGTCAACGCGCGTAAGATCAACTTGTTCGCACGTTCGTCGAGTGTCTCGATGTGGCTTACATGCCTGGTAGTAATTACCACCCTGTCCTTGAGCAGCAAGACTTTGTACCCCCTAACTTGGTCGTTCTTCCCTAGAATTTGCGCTTTCTCAGCGCGCTTTCCAAGAGATTTCTTACGTGGGTCCCTCCAAACCATACATGGGGACCCAAACGTGACTATGTCACCAATGTTCACCGGTTTTTTCGTTAACACTTCTATCGGGGGCGCTCTTCCTGGATTAGATCTGGTCGGACTGCGGTTAAGTATATACGTAGCATACTCAGCCGCCTCCGACCAATACATCAGTGGAACCCCAGATCCAAATATCATGCACCGAACCATATTAAATATGGTTCGGTTCATCCTCTCTGCTTTCCCGTTGGAGGCAGGGGTACCTGATTCTGTCACTTGACGCCGTACCCCGGTCCTCTTGCAAAATAGTTCCACATTCTTGCACTCCCCGCCTCCGTCGGTTCGCAACACATGAATCCGACAATTGAATTCACTTTCAAACCAGGCGAGGAAGTGCTCGAACATTTTCGCTGCCCTGTCCTTCGTCGGGGCCGCGAAAACGCGCACATAATTCGAAAAATGATCAACAAATACCACGAGAAAACGGTTTCCACGCCTGTCGCGGGGCGTGATGGGCCCTTTCAAATCACTGCATATAACCCCTCCAATTCTGTCAATGGGCGCATTCATACCCGAGTCCTTCTGGGGCTGCTTTGAGCGCGTTCCCTTTCCCTCTGCGCACGTCAGGCAATTCGGACGGGAAAAACTCGTTATCTTGATCCCGGAACCTGGCTTCTTCGCCAATTTCTCTACCGAGTCGTAAGATAGATGCCCGAGGCGCGTGTGGAAATGGTGTAAGGATCCTTCCTGTACATCATTTCCCGCTTCCTCGTTCATCACGCTCATCACAATATCTGCGAATGTTGACTGCATCGCCACCCCATTCGAGATTAATTTGGCTATGAAAATTGAACCAAGTAATTCCACAAAGAATAAAGTCTGTTCGTTCATCTTAATTTTCATTTTTCCATCTTTATCTTCAAAAATGCACCCCTTTCTCTTGAGGCATCCAAGCGAAATCAGTTTTTTTGCCAGCTTAGGGGCGTAATATACTTCCGTGAGGACGATGGTCGTGGCCGGTTCTTCGGTGCTTCTGAGAGTCACCTTCCCCACCTTAGCCACCGTTAAGGCCCCACCGTCCGGCAAAATGAGGCTCTCGTGGTCCCCACATTCTACTGCATCTTCCAGTAGGCTTGGGTCGCCTACCAAATGACGGCTGGCGCCACTGTCCACGATCCACACATCATCCTTGTCCAATCCACTTGTTTGCCTAGACTTTTTCTCTTCGTCCGTGGTCGCAAGGACGAATCGTCGCTCATTATCCCCATTAGCCTTCCGGCTTGGATTGTTTCCTTTCTTGGACCCTTTTCTTTTGGGTTGCTGGGGGCAATATCTCTTGATATGCCCCTCATTTCCACATCCGAAGCAAACCTTATCGCTCTTGCCCTCGGCCACATTATTTACGAACGACCTTGCACCTCTTCGAGGCCTTTTCTCATCGTCTTCGATTTCCTGCGCCCAGGCCACCAACTCCTGGGCGTGCTGCACGTAATCCTGCCTGAGAGGGTTATATCTAACCATCAGGGCCACTTTCATGTGTGGTACTGCGTATTTCACCACATTTTCCACAATTAGTTTATCAGAGAGCTCGCTCTCTCTCGCTAGTGCAACCAAATACAGCAGATGTTCGGTCCAGGATCGCCGGGGATCCTTCTCGGCCGCGAACATTGCCGATGCTTGATGGTGTGACAGATTTACTTTGAACGCACTGTTCATCTGTTCCAGCACGGCGTAAAGTGTTGGTGTCATAGCCCACCATACACCAATGTTTGACTGGAAGTAACGTAACGCCATGCCTTCCAGGTGTTCACCCAATTTGTTCACCTTCAACCTTTCGTTCCATTGGAAACCAGATGTAAGTTGGGCCACTTCCAGTGCTTCGAGGAACAGGTAAGCCCACTGCTTAAAACATGCCCCTAGCCCCTTGTACGTTTCCGTACCATCGAAATTCTGTATGGTGAGCTTCGCAAGCTTCACACCATACCCCATATTTCCAATTTTTGCGTTTCCAGCGGGTGCCGCCCCTGGTGCCCCCGGATGCATGTGGGCGCCTTCCTGTTTCGTTTCAAAAACTCCTAGCACGCCCTGGCCTATACCTTCGGCCTTGTTCAGTTCGTCAAGGGTCATCCTTCCACCAAACGGTCCGTGGTTACGAAGGCTATCTCCAAAGCCGTTCGAGGACCGTGACTGACCCAAATCGTTTGCGTGCGCGTTCTTCATTTTTTCAAGGCGCTTGTCGAACTTTTGCATGAATTCCATCATGTTCGTTATGGCCGCAGCCATTTTTTCGTCCTTGTCTTCGGACATTCTTGCGGTATTGTATAACCGCGATTCGATATTTCACAGCGTGAGAATTCCACGAATCAACCAGCACAATTACCCTCTGCGTAAGGGGACTTTCACGATTCACAACTTCTTTAACTTAAAACAGTAAAAAAAATCGAACTTAAGATGCCCTTTAAACTTGGGCTCATAACCTGTCGAAAGTAAACCACTGAATTAACGTCACACTCCAGTACCACGTAAAGCAAGCGAGCCGGCCAGTGCACGAGAACTCCACAAAGGTACGTGAAATAACTAAGGCGAAAAATACCACTTTATCCAAACAGGAAATAGGAACGTAACAGGAACCAGTCGTAATATACCAATTTCCTTGTTGCAACTTCCTGCGTGTGTAATGTTAATGCGGGACCTAAAAACACTCGGGTCCGCAAGAAGGGTCACGTGAGCGCGTCTTAAGTATGGCTAAAAGTAAAAGTGATTTATTTATGTAAAAGTTAAAAATCTACACTAAATAGACTTAACCTGATTTTCGTGTGACTGTGCTCTTCGTCAGTCTTGTATACTTGAAAGTTAGTATGGTGGTTCTCAACCACGTACATCCTTATGCAGCCAATTTCAACAT
>MIQA02011637.1:0-15251 GCA_001887855.2 Sclerospora graminicola | reverse complement strand
AAACAGACGCCGTAGGCACTGTCTCCGAACAAAAATTCCCCCGGCGCAAAAAAATGTTCTGGATTGTGCGATATGGTCGCAAATGATAGTGCCCGCTTGTCATGCACCGAACCTGGTATTCCAAGCTATAAACACAGTTTAAAACATTATTGCAGTACGCATAAAATTAACAAATACAGCTACCTGGTAATATGTGATACGAAGCAAATGATCACAAACAATTTGGGCGTTGAAACAGTAGTCTGACTTTCTAGAAAAGTAACATTCTGGATTAACAGGCGGGGCGTAGCGCAGTTTAAAACTGGTGCCGTCAATAAACCCAATACAATTTTTGAATCCCGTAATGCACTCGACATGTTCCTTGATTACTTGGCGCTCCTGCATGTCAGGCCAGCGGATACATGTCGTTTCAAAAGATAGCAAAGCTCCCACAACACGATTACTAAACTTCTGTACAGAACCTAAAAAATGATTAGAGTAAAAAACGAGTATCAGAAAGATTAAGATATGGTACCTCCATACCTTCGCCGATACCAAAATGTTGTGCCGTGTTATGATATGAGAGCGATTGTAGAGACCAAAGAAAAACTTCTAGTTGCAGCTGGATGGGGGCTTGCTTCTGCTTTCCATGCGCCCTCGCAAAAACCGCGTGATTACTCAAAAGCTTTAAGACGTATGTAAACGTCTGAATGCTGATTCTAATCTCTCGACGGGACCTCGTTGGGTCCAAACGGAAAATCTTTTCTGGATCCCACTTGCAGATTTTTGATACAGCGCTGCGATGCAGATACCGCGTCGCTGTTAGCTGCGCGAGGAAACGGGGATCTTCCCACTCCTCTTCGCTCTCTGACTCATCGCTTGAATCAGAGAGCACGTGGTTGAGCGTGATTGCTTCCATCCAAAGGGTAGCAGCGCCTCTCGTGCCAGTCTTCGCCATACTTTTCTTGGTGTGAGACCAGGCGTAGGCTACTTTCCTGCCATTGGCTAATATAAAAATTTGGTGGCATTCTTGCAGGTAAAAGGTACTCACGGTTCGCAGGCTGTAGGTTCGCGCTGATTGGTCGTATTCATCAACCTACGAAGTACCTACTTTCGAACCGTGAGAACCACTAATGAGTGGTGCAGGTGGGTATGTACATGGACAGTGTCCGGAACATCGTTTCTGAACGATCAGAATTACATAACCCTAACCCTTGTTTCAAAGCGTGCTAGGACTTGGACAAGGCCCTAAATAATACTTAAGTACTGTAACTTTAGTCTGTTCATCAGAAGTTCTAAATTTGCGATATAAGCCCCTAATTGTTGACCAATTAGGGTTTAGGACTAAAATGCATCAAAATGACGAAACACGAACTCCTCTGCATGACCTGGGTCCTGCAACCGACCAGGACAACCCACGGGAGGAGGGAGACCAAACCTCTATTCACGGAGAGACGAGCTGTGATGATGAGATTGTTCCGGAAACCCCGGACTCAACCGGGGCAGAGGTCTCAAGTCCGAAGTTGGAAGAGGATCCGGAGCAAGAAGTGGTACCAGGTAAACCGGTACCGGAGTCGGTAGTAACAAGTGTCGACTTGACAGAAAAAAAGAAATTTCTACGAAAAAACCGGTAATACCGGCAGACTCACATGAGGGCAGGAACATAAAATTGACAACTGCACTTAAAAATCACGTAGAAAATTCCAATAAATCAAGTGAAGAGCGGCTGAGCATGATCAGCTCACTGGATTTACAAGAGCCAAGACACTTGGCATTATCCCTTAAGACTGCCTTATGTCAAGCAGCCAAGAGGAAACCGCGAGTGAAGGACTGGCTAGACTTGACACAGGAGCTGTTCAAGTCTATCTATGTAAAGGCTAGAGGACCTACATCACGACTTTCGGAGGTAGCGAAACGTTTCCCGCTTTTAAAACCAGCGGAAGTGGAAAGACGTTTAGACTATTTCGAACTTGTAGTTGTGGAAGAACAGAAGGAATGGGATGTGTGGCGACAGCAAGTAGTGGGCTCAGCAGTAATTGCGCAACGAACATCTCAATCATTCGAAGGCATACTGTCGAAGGCCATCGGCCAGGCGAAAGTGAAAAAAGAGCAGCGGTTACCGCCGCCCCTACAAGGATGGGCAAATAAAGTGGCTGGACATGTTTCGACAGAGAAGGAGGATAAACTCTTGAACAAAACCTTTTTGTTCAAGACACAGTTATATACCCCGGACGAAATCATCCGTTTAAGGGCCGTGTGTGAGAAGGAGTACGGCAAATTCGCGCCAATGAAAGTACGGGAAGATGAGTGGCGGATTGTCCAAGGCCTCGACGAGGGTACAATCATCGCCAAGCAGTTGTCCCAGTTTTTAAAGCGCATCATGAAAACTGAAGAGCAAGTGAAACTAGTGCATACTATCAGGGCTCAAGTGGAAGGTTGTCTCGTACTGGATTTGCAAGGGGAAAACCCAATCAAAGAAGCATTCTTGAGTACTAAAAGTATCCAAGAAAGCATTGCGACAGCTGCAGCGACGAGAGGGTCCGGGAGCGTAGCACTCTGGAAAATGGTAGCGCAGATAAAAAACATCAGCTACGACAGTGGAAAGCATGCCCTATACTTCCATTTCTACACGGGATATGGCCAGAAAATTTGATGGAATAACGGTACCATTCCATAGATATGATCATGTGTTACGAAATTTGCACCAACAAGCACCGACTAACAGTAGATCGGCGTGGGAACTGCAACGGGACAGCAATGGGGAAAGTTTTGAACATAAAGGCTATTATGCGTGTGTGCTCAAGAATGTGACACGTTCAGCGGACTTATTGAAGCTCTCAAATTTTTTGAAGAAGGTTCTTGGTATGGAGTTTCAGTTAGATGATCTTGACAAAAGTGGACCACTTTCAGACACATCTACGCTGTGGGAATTGATCGTGGAGTCGGACGCCTGTCCGACGGCACTATTAGACGTCAAGCGACTTTACTGGGGCCACACGATGATTGTTATTGAACATCCGAGTATGCGTGGCAAGAAACAATGCCTTAGTTGTGGAAATATTGGCCACCCAATGCGGAAATGTGTCACCCACTATCAGAACTACTCAAGAAAAATTGTATTCACGTAAAACTGGAGGACTTAAAACTCTATGCATCGTCTACAACTAGAAGTATGGAGGAATCGAGGGCACAAGTTGAAGCGGTGAGAGAGAAACAAGTGGCAGACAAAGTGAAAGAGGCTAAACGGGAGGATACTGAGATGAACGAAAGCGAAGTGAGTGGAAAAATGGGTGTAACCTGTGTTACGCCATGCAAAAATTCGGAATCACGTAGGAGGTACGGTCGACAGATGCCTCCAACCAGGAGGTGCAGCAACGGAAATCGTTACCCAATTAGATTACTGTTACTACGAAGAAAAGTCAGGCACAGGGTCGAAAACCTCTCGTCAACGAAGAGGAGGAAAATGCACCAATTCCAAAGGTGGTCTCAAGTTTAAAACGAGACATTCAACGGTCACGAGAGAGTCATCTACAACCAGACAGCAACTCCCAACCGACCGTGCAGGCGAAGAACGTACAGGGCAGTAGTACACAAGCGTCTACCAAGCGTAAGTCCAAGATGGAGAAAAAGAAAGCACGCGAACAGCAGGCAGTAATTCTCCAGAAGAAGGCAAGTGCATTTCTAATGCTTGAAGGAAGAGCGAAGACCGTCATCAATTCAGTGATGGAGGAAATAGAACGGGACGAAGGGCCCGTTCGAATGAAGGAACCAGTGGACATTGATGACAATCCTCAACAAGAGTTGACGACTATTTCGAAAGTTTTGGACTCACTAGGCCTGAAGAGGACGTCAACACCTCCAACTGACAACTGCCAACTGTATGCAGTTTGTCAAGCCCTTACCTGTTCGGCGAAACTAAAAGAAAACAGTGAGATACTGGAGACGAAGTCCTTAAAGGAGGGCTGTTTAGCACGAGCTTTATTTGATTTCGATGATAAATTCTCACACGAGGCAAGGAAATCAACCCTTAGAATTAGGACGTGCAAATATGAGCATATCACCAAAGGAATCGAGGAATCTATTTCAACAATATTTACTAGAATTTGCGGAAAGCAGTTCAAAAGTTCACGAAAATATTCCCCGTCAATCATGGGGGAGTAATGATACACTAATGTCGATCAGTACTCTGTTACAACGAGACATTTACGTGATCAGCCAGCCTCCAAGCGCGAAAGTGCCGGGTTTGAACCTTTTTACACCAGAAACACGGACAATAAGGGCGAAAACATACCACATGAGTGGGGAATACCCCATTACAGTAAGTGTGTTTTATGAACGAATGAGAGCCTTCTTGAAAGAGGAAAGGTTGCAGGATTGCGATGGAAAAAGACCGATCATATTGGAGTGCAGTGGTCAACACTACTCTGCGATTTTAAGTGGAGAAAGAAGTTTGCCTACGGAGGATGAAGACATGAACAAAAGTAGTAATGATGAAGAATATGATGATGATAAGGTGGAAGTAGAACCAGATATACTTCCGGAATCAGATTCGCGAATCGCATTGCAAGACACTGTGGAAAGTGATGAAGGAACGTTGACTAATTATGGGAGTTATTCACCGTGGGACCCAAAAGATTGGGATGGAAATATCGAAGACCTACTTCAACGTCTGAATGGGCCAACCATTCACCATGCATTGAAATGTGAAATATCCGACATAATTATGACCAAGGATCCAAGAATGTGTGAATTACTCCATTTCCTCGCCGATACAGTCAGCAAGCTATCTCTACCGGAACAAGAAAGATTAATGGAAGCTAATCTGGCAGACCCAGACACATCTACTTATTTCCTGCAAAAATATCAGATTTCGAAACCTATTCTCGAACAATGGTACCAGAAAGTGTGGATGGACAACCAACCGGAACAGGAGATATTACAAATTTCAGATGGATCAATGTCAAGTTCTGAATACAAGCCATCAGAGCAAGGAGACAGTTCGCAAGATACTTCTGAATCTGGTGGGGGGAATAGCCCCATGTCAAAAAGAATCTGTCGTCGAGTAAACACTGAGAAAAGCACCGAATCAATGGAGATAGTTCCAGTTGAACGGGAACTGATGGACGAATTCATGAAATGTGAGAAAGAAGTACCTTCGGCCCCACTATCGCTGGAAGATTTCAATATTACGTGGCACAATTTATTACTAAAATGGGAGGAACAAACTGGGATTCCTTTTCCATTGATTAGTTCGACAAAACCTTTGTGGATCAAGGCAGCCCAGCGCGAAGCAAATAGATTACTCCATTTAATAAAGAATATTCCTGGGTCATACTACATACTGAATAGCGCCCATTCCAGTGTGTTAGTAGAACTTACTAAACCGTGGAGAGAACAATGTTGGCTCGCGGTGGTAGAGGCGGGGAAGCGCGAAGGGTTGCTAGATATTAAGGGGCAATGGTTTTCGGAGTGGGAAGAACGCTTTAATGTGATAAAGACGCAAGGACAACAATTGACGATTATCAATAGTTCGCAGGAATGGGCTCGTTTAAGGAAAATTCAATTTGGTGGTAACACGGTTTTGAAGTTGCTTGCACCGAGACAAGTTCTACTACTCGCGACAATGCTTTTAAGCGCGCATCTGTTTGCGGAACAATTAGCGGCAATACTTGGAGATAATTACCATCCCACAGATACCATCTTATGTTTACTTCAGAGGCATATCAAGGTTATGGAACTAAGCCCCGATTACGAAGCAAAATTTACTGCATTAGAAAAAGGGGAGTTGACGGCTTGGAAGGACCTGTTCACGTATGTAAATTCCGTCGATCTAGTCCAATCAACTGACAAGGAGGTTTCGAGTACAATGGTACACGGTCAGCAAGACCCAGGAGGTTACTAAGGGCACCGCCACGCATCAGTCTATACCTCATCAGTACTATGATATGAAGGAACTTGATATTTTCACGAAACATTGGATTCTTAAAGATATGGAATATACACCACCAAAGCAATCAGTCCAGACTCAATCAAATAATTCGACGACAATCATTTTAACTCAAAATGTACGGGGCTTCACGCAAAAAGAATTCGGATTGGATGTACTCATGACGAAGGGGTGGATTGGAATATTGTGCGCACATAATCTTTCTTCAAGAGACACACATTGTGTCTACAAAGGAACGTGACGAAGGTATGAATAAATGAGCAATCCTTTGGGGTAAGACAGGCCGCACGAAGACACTGTCTTACTGGAGTGTGCATCCTTCAAAACAAGGAGGAGTGGCGATTCTGATATGTCCAACTCTCGCAGATCAAATCAGCCCATGCTTTCAGAACAATTGGACAAATCGAGTTATTGCGGTCAAATGGAATGACTGTATACTAATCAATTTATATGGACCTTCGAGTGATGTTACAAGTAGAGAATCCTTTTATGGGGACATACGGAATCTATTTCCTCGTAAACCCATGAATTGCATACATTAATTGTGTGGACACTCCAGCATTAGACCGCTTGGAGGGAAATCGATCAATTTGACCTGAGAGTAACGCTCTCTCGAGGCTCATTGCAGCTTGGCAATTATGGGATGCTCGCCTGTTAATGATGCCTGTAATGGGAGAAATACAGATTGACCCTTCTGATCACTACACCTTTTGGCGTGGGAATCAGGCTAGTCGAATAGACCGCTTTTACGTTTCGGGACAGTGGAAATCTTGGGTGGTCTGGGTAGCTGTTGAAGCTCCTCCAGTTTTTTCCGACCATAATCAGGTTTATCTCTGTCTTAAAGACCCAAGTATTTCTCGATCTCAGTTGTCAAATAGAAGAATGCCATATCCCTTTCCGGGTTCTCAAGAGGATAAAATTCGAAACATGATAACGGATGGCCTTACGACTACCATGATGCTTAGATTTTCCGCCTTAACATGGGACAACTCCATTGACGACTGCCGGGATATTATTTACAAAGTCCAGAAGAAGGTAGCGCGAAGACGACGTAAGCGGATGCGTCATTTGCAACGAACAGCTCGAGATAATGCGACTGTTCGAAAACACATTGTTCAGGCATTAGCGGAGGAATTACATAAAGAATGGTCCTTTCGTCGAGGGTTGCGCTTACATAGATCCGTTGCGGATGTCCGTTGGTTATTCGAACGGACATCCATTTGGGAGCGCGATCAGACAGTTTCCAGAATTGTGGCATCATCTGGTCCACCTTTCGAGGATTCCCTCTCTATACCGGATAGGTTTGCAGCTACCTGGCGGAACATCCTCAGCCACAGCCACCGAATGGTTAAAAGTACTCGATTAATGAGTGAAGTGTGCCACTTTATGGAAGTTCCAAGTCACAGAAAGGTAACCGAGACACAAAACTCCATATTACTAGCAGACATTCAAGAGGAAGATGTCGAATGGGCTATAAGGGGTATTGACCGAAGAAAAGCTGCCGGCCATGATGGGCTAGGCAATGACTTTTATAAAGATTTCGCGGACATCCTCATCGGACCCCTAACGCGAATCTTTAATGATATTTTAGCAGGAGCTAGCCCACCTCAGTCGTTTTTGAAGGCTGTGGTAATACCATTACGTAAAAAAGGCGACTCAAGTGACGCCCTGGACTATCGGCCAATTCCGTTATTGACAACAGGATACAAACTCTTCGCAAAAATTATAGCCCGACGGCTTCAGTCCTTCCTAGGACAGCTGATAGGTGATACCCAACAAGGGTTCGTATCGGGTAGAAGAATGGATAAAGCTGTTATAATGATGAAGGCGACCTTTGCGACATATCAGGATCAACACAAGGTATCAGCAGCCCAGAGTGCTGGGATAATGTTTCTCGACTTCAGCAAAGCTTATGATACGGTTGACCGAAAATACTTATTCACCGTATTAAGCTTATCTGATCATTTCATCGATTTAATGAATAGAATTCATGCAGGGACGACGGCGGAATTCCTGGTCAATAATCAATTCTCGGCGCCCCTGGAGGTTAAGTCGGCCATCCGCCAGGGGTGCCCATTAGCACCTCTGCTCTTTATCCTAGCAGTTGAGCCACTTGCTTTGGCTCTACTACAGGAGGAGAAGTTAGCAGGGGTTAGCCCTCTTAAATGCGATCACTCTATCCAACATCGATTCTCAGCATTTGTGGATGACTCGACGATTTTTGTTCGACACGCGGAACAAGTGCCCATTGCATCGGATGTCGTCCGGAGATTTGGAGATCTGTCGGGTTTGCACGTCCAACCAGCAAAAAGTAACTTTTTCTTTCTAAATTCGGTTTTTGTACCAAAAAAGTGGTACACCTTACCGGTTATACCGGAGGGAGAAACCATAAGATATTTAGGCTATTATTTTGGGTGGCCGAATTTACAAAGTGTAAATTGGGCACTGCGAATTCAGGGGATAAAACGACGATTAGCAACAGCTACAGAATGCGGTACGGATTTCATGGAAAGAGCTCAATTGTTTAACGTCATTGCGATTCCTTCTATGCTATTTACAGCTCGGATGTTTGATCCCCCGGGTGATGTACTACAAGAATTAGTCCATATCCAGAAGGCATTTGTCTGGAGAAATAGCACCATTGGAGAGAAAGAGCGCCATAAGATTTCACCGACCTTACTCTTCACACCGCATGCGGCGGGGGGAGTAGGTCTTATATCGATTCCAGTGACTTTACATGTACAACGACTGAAACTAGCTCATCAGTGGTTGATAGCTGCAAGAGATGGTTATCAACAGGCGTGGTTAGACTTGAATGGGATTGGTACAGACTATTCAGCAGGACTGAGGATATCGCCGTGTACAGGATACACAGTCTGTCAAGCGGGTAAGTATGTTGGTGCAGTGAGAACACGATCAGTAGCAAGAACAATAATGGAATGGCTAGGACCGAAAGTTGATCAACTTGACCAGTTACAGAGGTACACCGAAACCGTATTACCATTGGTGATCCGTACAATGGAAACTAATCTGGAAATGAAGAGCCAAGGACTACATCATTCTGATGTGTTCAGTATCACATTGGATATAGATGAGTACCCTATCACGACCTGCTTCCAAGTTCGATGCTCCCGTTCTGGGGAACCTACAGTTGGGGGTCCAACCCCTGGATTCAAGAAGTGCGAGCGAGAGTGCTTATTCCACGGAAATATGAGCGCATTCCGATAGTTTCTATTAGGGAATTAGGAATCGTAAGACTAACGAAAACAACGTATGTGTGGCAGGTAAAGGGAGTTGGAGGTAAATCACATACATGCGCCAAAATAGGACGTTGGTTATGTGCAATTATCCTAGCATCGCCACGAGTGAAAATAGGTCATACGATTGGAGAAAGGTTGCCAATTCTTCTAGATCGGGGACCGAGTTGTTTGCAATCTTTCGAGTGGACACTCGTTGCGCCGGGGATGGTCCGAGGTACCGCGACAGTTGGCGGGGATTCCTGTACCTTATCACAACAGGCGGATGGGATACTATGGAAAGTGACAGCAAGTACATTGCAGGAAAATGATGAAAACCCCTCAATTATGGACGAGTTAGTGGTACTGCAACCCCATCCGGACTTACATTTGATAGGCTGGTCGGTTGAGGACATGACGCCGATTCGGAAGATATGGACAAAATTGCGTAGGGCTTTTCGAAAGATGTACTATCACGGGATAGCACCACAATTACAAACGGTGTTGGCGAAGTGGAAAAATCGGTGTGAGGCGAGTTCCTGGTGGACCAGCATACAAGATGTGAAGCCTCACAAGGTATGGGATCATGAGAATATGCTAACCAATTATCAGGTGTGGGTGCAGTTCAGGGCTGTGACCATGCGGCTGAATACATTTCATACCCGGACGACCTCCGACAGGAGATGTGAATTGGGTCACAACTGTACCAGTACTAGGAATGACATCTGCCACATTCTATGGGAATGTAAAAGAGCGAAGGCTTTCTGGCGGCGGCTGATCCAGCAGTGGCGAGGTGTCATGATTTCGGACACGGATTTATCTTTATTTCAAACAGCGGTGGTGTCTCGAACGGCACCTTCAGTAGGTTCACGAATCAAGAAGGCGATGATGCAGAAACATGGGTGGTATGACGAAACGTATACAGCCGTATTTCAGCAAATGTGGAAAGGCCTGTGTGGGATTGGTATCGCATGGTTATGGCAGCTCAGGAATCAAACGATTTTCCAAGGAATTCTGAGGGACGCTTTCGATCATCTCGAGCTCATTTGGAGTCAATGCCGTGCCCAGGTAGCAGCAGTCGCAGAATGCGAGGCAAGACTATATACAACTAGGGAAGAAGGTATCCGACTGAAAATCAGTTCACAGTGCGTCTTCAATCACCTTCCAGCACCAGATACCGAATCCCCCAGTCTCGACCAAGATCAACTATGTGTGTCAAGTGACAAATACACATCCACCATGCCTGAGCCTAGACTACATTCTAGAATGCACATGTTCATAGTAGCTAATAGTTAAGACTAATTAGACTATATTTTACTACTACTACTAGTGTCATCAGAAGATTGTGCACAAGGGTTTTTTGTGGACACCACAAAATAGGTGAAAGCATTTATTGGCTAAATATACCTAGATATCGCGATGAAACATTTAATCTGAAACTGCGCGCCAAAATTGTAATTCGAAGCCGACAAACCCCCACTATTCGCGCCATAAAATTAGCAAGAAATGCCACGACCACCAGGACGAGGAGATCCCTCATTTTGGTGCTTCTAATATTTACTGCCTTATGTGTTTTCTTCAAGCCAAAAGATGAAGTCGGTATTGTCGCTTATGACTTGGAAGGTCTGCTTGCTGTGTGATGATTTTTCGATTTTTTTGTTTGATAGCACTTTATTCACACTCTGTTTTATTCATTTTAGAGACAGGCAACCAACTAAAAGAGAAACAAGGCCAGGGAGAGTGTCAGGACGTACAGATAATGGATTCGATTGACTGTACATGAATGAACGACTGAAAGAGTTAAGACCATCACAAAGTGAAGAAACGAATGAACGTGTTGAAAGGTACTGAAAAAAAGAGCTCGGTTTTGCGCATAATAATCGTGTTTGATATGACACAGGTAGATATTTTGGACGGATAAATTGTGGCGCTGGATTTGCTTTTCCGGAGGACGGATAGGAAGAAATACGGTAAGAAGCTGGTAGTCATTTACCGATGCGAGTGCGAAGATTACCGATACAGGAGATTTGATGGCGATCGTGCGATTATTTATACGCGATCGTGCGATTATTTATACCCGTTTGAAGTAATGTACGTATCAAAGGTACGCATCGGTTTCTGGGTTGTCTCTGGCATTATTTGTGTAAGAATTCAAGAGGAAAAAAATGATAAGCGTTCTCCGATTCGTCGATTTCCATGCAGCAAAATTGATGCTGTGCCGTGTAAGCGTTCGATGGACGGCGGAGAGATGGGGTGAATGGCGATGATCAGAAAGAAGACGTGAAACCAAAATCAAGAAAACGCTTTGTGTTGAACGACGATTCGCAACGAGCTGAGGACGAGCAACACAAAAGTTAAAATCAATGTCTCGGCTACTCCTGATGCTGCAGATACGGACGGTAAGGAGACTGACACATTTAATGGACGCTTTTGCGGACGAGGTCGTCCAAACCAGAGCATTCGCCTGTGATGAAACCAGCAGAAAAAACAGGTTTTGGTTTCTTCGCGGTTGTATCGAAAGCCTAAAACGACATTAAGTGAGCACTGTTCCGCTGGAAAACAAGACAATGTGTCAGCTTATGTTTGTGACGAAGATGCGGCTGTGTAAACGTGGATCCGGCTGTAGAAGCGTTGGAGGTTACTATAGACTACAGAGGTGAAAAACTGTCAGCTGAGAAAGCAATGCCGCTCGAACTCGATTTTTGTTGTACTGAGCCAGAAAAGAAGCCGCAGAATATGCCAGACTATACCCAAAGTTTGGGTCTTTCACCCACGACGCCTACATTGTATTCTCGTCTGACCAATGACAAGAACGAGCTCGTTCAAATGGTTTAAATTTGATCATTCGCTTGAAAACGTTAAGCTCGATCTGATGCGTTTGGTGACTCGTAGTTAAAAGCGCCACTTGCATCGAAGAAGATTGCACCACACATGGATTGGTGGCCGGTAATCTGGCCTAGAGTTTGCTTGGCTTGTCAATTTATGTTGGTTTTAAGCGTGTGAGCTATACCTCGCAGGGAGATTGGATGTGCACAAGTTGTTGCGGTACGATAGCTGTGTTAGCGTGTCTCCCGCCTTCTTGATATCTCACTCTCACCATTGTGATCGTAATTTAAAGGCAACCACGTACACTTGAAAGTCTTGCTGGGATTTGTGGAACGATTAACTGACTGTCGTGTTCTGGGAGAACTTTTCTTACAGAGACGCTTCCAAGCGGTGCAAAGTTGTTGATGATGATATACAAAACCAGCTTCGAAATGGAAAATATCGCTTCGCATACTTTCCAATCGAAATCCATTGTAGCGGTGGTTGATGACAAGAATGTAATCGAAGATTGTAATTGAAGGTATATCCCAATACCATGAGGGGCGGATCATACAGCTTTCACATGTCATCCACTCGCTGTATCAAATATCTCACTTGCCCGGCCGATTGCCCTCCAGCTGTCGTATTCCACAACCAGACAGAATTTCCTTGTACAACTGCTGCCTTCTTCCAAGTTGATATAAAATGTCAGACAATGAGAAGGTTAATGCGGAAGCATCTCATCATTCGGTACGCCCACTTTAGAGGTGACATCAACTCGCTCAATGTGTCATAACATTTTCCCAAAATTCTAGATTTCCAATTATTTGAATAACAGGACTCGAGAGCCCACATTCCGACAGTTCGTCGACAGTATTTCCTGCACTATCTTTTCGAATACTTTTACTTCTTGGTTTGTTTATTGATTGGATTCCCGCGTCTTCTGAATATGATGAAGATTGAACAACTTTTAAAGAGATAATTTTGATCATGTCTTCGTAATGTCGAACCGAATCTACAGCTTCAACGAAAGAATACCAATTTTGCCGCGTGGATAAATGCAGCCTAGCATCTAGATCGTTGCATTCACGCCGCAATATTTTTAGTACGCGTCGATTGGAGAAAATCTGAGTGAGATCGATAACTTCACTAACAGTCTCTATTGACTTATTTGACACGACAATTCCGAGATACATCTGCAAGACATGTGAGAAACAAGGAAGGACTCGAATCGACACACTTGCGCACTCGCTTGAATTGATGGCAAAACGAGAGGCTGCGCATACTAGAGCAGTATCGGCAACATATTGATCACATATATACCCCTGTCTTGTAAAGTGGTCAAGCTGCTCTTTATTCTTTTTGCAAGATCTTCGGCGAGAACCTCCAGAAAGCTTTTCTCGATTTTTATGTCAATTAACTCCCAGATTGTTGCGTTACCACGAGCATTTGTGGTGTAGTCGCTCTCAGAAATCTGAGATGTGAACACCCACGGGGGGCCCAGATGGCTGACTGTCGGAGGGGGTACTCCGTCCATCCAGGTCTTGATCCGATCCGGTATCCAGCCGGCTGGATCGGTCACTCCCATCACCTTGGCCGTGACGACTTGGATGATCCATATACGTAAAGCTCACCTTGTGTACCCGTCAGTACTGGCGGTTGCGCTCTCTTGATGGACCCTAGGGCGAAAAGTTAAAAGTCCGTTGAATAGGGAAACGAGGGTTAGGGCTAGTGTTGCTCCTGGACGGAAATCTTCACCGGGGAGCAGGATTGGCAATATACTTGAAGTTAGCATACTGCGACAGCTGGACCGAGAAAAATCGATCGTCCAGCTAAACCAAAGATAACAAAGGGGTAAATCCAATCTTGTGCGTAATAGGGAATCCAAATAACACTCCACAATCTTTCACAGTAGGTCAAAACGTTACCACACTTTTCAATAGTGATAAACCGTGTTCAAAACACGGGCGACTTGAGTTGAGTATACGCGATGCGGCGACTCCCGGTCAGGGGACTTTCGGTGGGTTACTTTAACCTTCCCCGGGCAAACCAATAGCAGCTAGAGGGACCTTGTTAGCCCTCTGCTGTGAACCAATGAAAGCGACCTGCGTCTTAGAAAACGAACGTATACTGATTGTTATCCCTATATCCAATACAACCTTTTGTGTAACCTACCCCAAATAGGCCGGCCGGATAGTTATGTGTCATACCTGAAATAGCCCAGTCAGTCTCAAACTGGATGCCTTTGTGTACCGTACACCAACCATAAAGCTCAACCTGGATACGCCTTGGTGTACCGTACACCAACCATCCAGCTACCCTTCAGCTACCATCCGGCTACCATCTGGCTACCATCCGGCTACCATCCAGCTTCCATCCGGCTGCCATCCAGCTACCATCCGGCTGCCATCCAGCTCCACCTGGACACTCCTTCGAGTACCATACACCAAATATCCGGCTCGACCTGGATAGCCATCCATCCGGACATACCTGGCCACTGACGTCGACTCTTCTTTAGCGGCCAAACATCCACCTTATGCGACCCATCCGTCTTCTACAGGGGCATAGCCTCCCTCAGGACTCTTCACACGCACATCTTTTAGCCGATCCACCCCTTGGTCATCCACAATCGACAGCCTTCCAGCCCACCTGATCCGGCCGGCCACTTCTGGCTAACTCGGTTATGAGTCCCTTGATCACGCCCATCTGGCTCGATTCCATGCCTTGCACCGTCCTGCCGCTTGTGAATACACCCGGCGACTACCATCCTGCGTCCTATGGTGGCCGATCCAGGCAGCTGTCTGGGACCAACATTTCTGCCAATCAGGTGAGTGCATTCACTTGTCATTAGCCCGTTAATTCCAGGACCACTTCACCACAGCCGCCTCTGAGTCTTGTCGCAGCCGCACAACGGTTGATGCACGATGTCACTGCGCATCTCGCACTTTGAATCCTCCACCGTTCTCATGTCCTGCCACAACGTTACCGACACGACCTCATTGTTGGATCGTCCTCCGAATACATCAATCATTCCATTGCCTATACCGAAATTGTTTTTTTACTTCCATAATCCAAACACCCGTCCAGCTTCGCCACTCTATCATCCATGCTGATTCCAAAACGTTTTTTCAATCCAGCACCTGATTGGCCCATTTCTGACCAGACTAGTTCCTATCCACCTTTTGATTGGTCGATTAATATCGCTTAATCTGGCCGGACCCGCTTCCCGGCAGCCGGATGGACTAATGTTTTGGGCAGCCCCACCTTCTTCATGGGTCTGCATG
>MIQA02011629.1:8618-22958 GCA_001887855.2 Sclerospora graminicola | reverse complement strand
GGAAGTCGGATACGACCGGAGTGGGAAGCCGGCCGGATCGGGACCAAGTCGCGATCTGGCCCCCCTACCCCTAAATAAACCGGATTGGCAAGAATTGGACTATTCGACTTACAAAGGCAAACCGCGATTCGAAGAGGAAGAAGAGAAGCAGGACGGCCTATCGACGGATGTCGACTTGGAGCGTGCTTTCCATCTTCACGAGTTGGGGCAATTCCTGCGGACGGATAAGGTACTAAAAATAACACGGCCGAAGATCATAGGCGGATTGAAAGGTCCCGTCTCTCCCCCAACTCTCTCAGACGGCCACGTGTCCCTCATTAGAGGATTATTCGACCAACTCAAACAAGCCGGCATCAACACCGGCGTGTTTGATCCGAACGAGTTGTTTGATCTGAAGATGGACAAGTTGAAAGAGGCGTCCAGCGCCCTGCACGACCACTTGGTACCGCTAGTGGGTTGCTCGCCGCCGTCGAAAAAGATGACAGCTACGACTGGAGTGGCGCCGTCCACGCCGCCGGCGACAAGCAAACCGGCCGGTATACACTCAGGCTCTTCGCAGTACGAGTCTGCCCCTTCGGAAGCGGACTCATCTGATTCATCGGTGGGTATCACCCGCATGACGCTTGGCCCAAGGGGAGCAGCGCGTGTGGCGACAGCCATGAGACTTGGAGGACGTGGGGATCCGGGTACGCCCGAGCGGAAGAACGCCGGCCAGTACAGCGTACAGGCCTGGCGGACAGCGGCGGCGGATCCAGAACCAAAGGAGGAAGACGAAGACGCGGACGGGCGAATTAAGAAGGAGCGCCAATCTGGCAGCCCGGCTGCCCCTCAAGCCGCCCCTCAAGTCGCCCCTCAAGTCGCTCCTCAGGTGCCGGATCACTTGCAAAACATGTTCTCGGCGATGATGGAGCGATACTTGGAAGAGCAACGTCGGCTGAGCGCCAGCCGCAGCAGTCCGAAGTCACCGGACCAGCCCGCTCGTCGTGGGACACAGGCCCCGAACCAGTCCAGTACTATGCGAGGGAGCCGAGTGATGAAGATATGGAGTCGATGCAGTCCAAGCAAAGTGAACCCCATGCCGCCCCGCCGAGCCGTCAGACAGGTCGCCGGACCGGACGTCGGCCAACGAACAGGAAGCTGTCTCTCAGCGACGTGGATATGGAATCTGTCAGGTCGGCCAAGTACCATTACGATCCGGATGACTTGGATCTGGGGATGGCCCGCCGAGCCCATATGGCCTCGGCCCAAGCGTTTGACGCGGATTCGGGAGCGATCACGAGGGTGCGAATGTCGGCCACGTCCGAGCTGAAAGACTTCACCGGACGCGACGCGGACGAGGACCAGGCCCGAGGATGGTTGAGCAAGACGAAGTCGGCATTTCTCAGAGACCGGACGTCGGACTATGAGAAATGTCTGATCTTCGGGGATTTGATGAAGGGACCAGCGAAACACTGGATCCAACAGCTCAGCCGGGAAACCCGAGGAAATTGGAGGGGACTAGCCGGTGCGTTCGAGGAACAATACTGCGGAGCTGGAATGTCAGCGGCGCGACAATATTTCCACTCCAAGAAGCGACCGGATGAGACCCCCCTGGAGTATCTTCATCGTTTAAATGTCGCTGGCATGAGAGCGGATATTCCCGTTAAAGAAGACACCAGCCGGTCAGAAGCTGCCCGTGAACACGTGGAACTTTTTATCAGCACGTTGGACGATCGGGAGCTGGCAAACCAGCTGGCGTTACTGGGGGTGAAGAATACGACGGAGCTGGAAGTGACGTTGCGCACGTACCTAAGGGCGAAGAAACAAGGCCCCAAGGCAGCAGTTGGAACCGGCCGTTTCAAGTCCCGATTTAACGCGGATCAAGGAGGCCGGCCGCCATCTACCAGGACGGCCCGAGCCGTCGGCATGGTCGCCCGAGAGTCAGACGCGACTAGCTCGGAAGAGGAGTATCAGCGATCTGGGGGCGAGTCTGAGGAGGAACAGTATCGGTACCTTTTCTCGGCAGAAGCCAGTCAGCCGTCCAGGCTGCCAGCTGATTCTGGTCAGTCGAAGAGCTTTCCGGCTCGATCTGACCAGGATTACCCTAGGCGCAAGTGCACCCACTGTGGGTCCATCAAGCATGACGACCGGAGCTGCTGGAAGCGGCTGACATGCAAGAAGTGCGAGAGGAAGGGACACCCGGCGGAACACTGTCTGTTCACGTGTAAGGCTTGCGGGGAGGTGCATGAGGCGGGACTGTGCCCAATGGAAGAATTTTACAACCTGTTGAAGAAGTGGTACGTCCCGACCAAGCATTCTGGAATGTTGCCGCCCGGAGCGGAAAAGATGTTAAGCTAGATCGCTCGCCAGGTTGGAATCTGGTTTGAGCCGAGCGGTCTAGTGTTAGTATCTATGCATATGTCGGTAAAGAGGATAATCAAGAAGCAAAGCAAAGGATAACCGACAATACATGTAAGTTTGACGATTACGTCACCCGGTTCCCGGCCGGTACGGCTGACCCCTTCCTGGTGAGCAGTATACGGACGGATGAGTATTCCCGGTCTGAAGTGCGAATGGAATTGAACCTGTTACCTGGCGAGTCGCGAGGTTATTGGAAGTATCACTCGCCGGATAAATGCTTCAAGCAGGCCAAGGCGGATGGAAAAATCAATAACCAGAAAGCTACCATGTTGTTCGATTCTGGCGCAGAAGTGTCTATCGTAGACACCACCTTTGCTCGTAAGGTGGGGCGTGAGATAGACGAGACGAAGCGGCAGGAATGTATAGGCATTGGAGAGAGTTCGTACATGACCCAAGGAAGGACAAGAGTCAAGATTACGTTAGCTGGGTCGTTGGTATACTATTTCACCGCCTGGGGAGGCAAGTTGGCCGGGCAGGATGCAATTTTGGGCATGGATTTTATGGTCCCGGCCGGTATACGGCTGGACTTATCGCATGGAACATTGACGTTGCCAGACGAGGTACAGATCCAGCTGGCCGGCCGGCGGCCCTTATATGGCGCCTACGTCCAGTTCCTCAAGCTAGGTCAGTTTGTAACGGTGCCAGTGGGAAAAGCGGTGGAAGTAATGTTGCGACCACACGACCGGCGGAGTAAGTTATGGCTGACAAGGGGCGAGTGCTGGGTACCATCGTTCGTTAAAGGGGGTGGTCATCTCAACTTCATAAGCGTGACCAACATCTCTGAAAAGCCCCTCACCTTGCATGAAGATGTGATTATTGGAATGTGGCTGACCGAGGATAAAGTGCCCCGCCGGCCGGGCTATGTCACTATTGGCTCAAGACGCTATATCGAGTGGCAAAACCTGGCTTTTCAGGCAACCACCGATCTGGTCAGCGAAGAGGAAGAAGTAGAAGAGGACCAGATTCCGATGGTGGATAAACCCGAGTACCGGACCCCTTCTAAAATATTGATGCGGAGCCGGCCGTCGCCGGATCCGGCCGAATGTATTGATCGAAGCTACGCCCCGATCGCGGAACTGGTTTTGCCCACTCAGAGGGAGACGGACGAACGACAGAGTCGGGAGAAAGGACCAAGCAGAGTTGCATATACGGTCAGCCCCGATGACAGTTGTGACGACCGAAGTGAAAGCGGATCGGCCCAGCCGGCCGACCAAGATCCCGAAGCAGCCGAAGCCGATCAAGTCTGCATTCATGAAGGGGGCGAGCTATACGTTGAAGGCATGGAAGAGCAGATGGCGGTGCTACCTGAGGTGACCCCCTGCCCCCCAGCGGTCACTATCGACGATCTACAAGTGGGAGACCCGGATGTGAACACCCCGGAGGAGATCAACAGATTGAAGGATATTATATGGAAAAGACGACATCTGTTGATCGGACCAGGGAACGCACTTCCTCCGGCCGCCCATGGGGCGGTATGTGATATTGATGTGGGAGGCGCCAAGCCGGTCGCACAGAGATGCCGAGGATTCGCCCCCCAGTATCGGGAAAAGCTGTCAGAGCTTATCAAGGGTTTGCTGGCCACCAAGATAATTCAGCCGTCCACCTCGCCATGGGCTTCGCCCATTGTAATTATTATTAAGAAGAATGGGGTGGATATAAGGTTGTGCATCGATTACCGGTTGGTGAACCGGCTGACGAAGCTGATGGTTTATCCGATGCCGCTGATAAACGACCTGCTGGAGGACTTGGATAAAGTTTTGTGGTATTGCTCATTGGACATGGCCAGTGGATTCTGGGTGGTCTCTATGACCGATCGTGCGCGGGAGATCTCTGCATTCGTGACGCCTTTCGGGTTGTTCGAGTGGAACCGGATGCCGTTCGGTCTGAAGAATGCTCCGCAGATTTATCAACGGCTGATAGATAACGCGCTGTACGGACACTTCAAAATTAAGGCGGATCAAGATCCGGCTCTGGTCGGGGATGTGTTCGCCGAAGGTGACCCGGACCCCGACCCAAAACCTTCAGTTTTGGGGCGGCGGTCTTACATTGATGACATTCTCGTTACGGCGACTACCTGGGATTTACTGTGTGACAAAGTGGAGAAGTTGATGATTACGTGTGAAAAGTGGAATCTTTCGATTAGTGTGGTTAAGAGTTTCTGGGGTAAGACTAAGGTGACCTATCTGGGTCATCAAGTGTCGATTGCCGGATTGGAGGCTAGCCCGAAGGATTTGGAGTCCTTGAGTAATCTGCCTTTCCCGCGATCCCTAAAGGCTATGCAATCCTTTTTGGGCAGCCTGAATTATTACAGTCGGTTCATCGAGGATTTTGCAGTCTATGCGGCGGTCTTGTATGAGTTGCGGGAGGTGGATTACCATAAGCTGAGAGAGCAGGATAGGCAAGCGGAGACGCAAGCCGGGCCGGCAATTTCAGCCAATGAGGAAGCGCCATTTTCGGTTATTTCAGCGAATGAGGAAGCGCCCTTTTCGGTTATTTCAGCGAATGAGGAAGCGCCCTTTTCGGTTATTTCAGCCAATGAGGAAGCGCCCTTCTCGAGTATTTCAGCCAATGAGGAAGCGCCCTTCTCGGGTATTTCAGCCAATGGGGAAGCGCCCTTGTCTGCCCAGACAAGCGACCGGCCGCCGGACCCCGGCGCGGCCGGCCCGGACGACCATATGACCCGAGCGATGGTGGCTTTTGGTATGTTAAAAGCGAAGATGGCGACCACACCGGTCCTGAAACATTTCGATGTTAATAAGACTCCGGTGGTCATCATCTACGCTAACAAGTGGGCCATCTCGGCCGCTCTCGTGCAAGATCATGACGGAGTGTACTGCCCTGTGACCTTCACCAGCCGGACCCTGAAAGTTAATGAAGTTAATTATGGGTTGGTGGATAAGGAAGTTCTGGCTCTATTACGGATCTTGGATGTGTGTTATACTATGCTGGTGTCTCGGACTATCAAAGTACTATCCAGACGGTCGACCCTATCATGGCTCCTGACGGCGAATGGGATTGATGGCCGGCTGGGGAGATGGGCGGCTCTGCTGTCTCAGTGGTCCCTCGAAGTGATTAAGTGTACTAAAGGGGAAGAGGAAATACTGGGCACACTGGCTGCCAGCATTACCCCCAGGGCAGAAGTGGAGGAAGCACTGATAGCGATCGCACCTCGGAAGCAGCCTCGACAAACTATCGTATTACCGCCACCAACAGTGGGACCCACGGAGGAACTAATGGTTTTGAGTTTCGATGGGTCGGCGAGTGTAAAGAAAGGGGTCGGGGCCTATAGTGCCATTTTGTGGAAGCTGCCCGAATGGAAGGCGATCGCGGCCGCCTCGGATTTCACGCCTGGCATCACGGTGAACGAAGCGGAGTATAGAGGACTGCTGCTTTCCCTAGATCTGTTGGCTGGCCGGACACAGGGGCGGATCATCATATGCGGTGATTCCAACCTAGTGATCCGGCAAATCACCGGAGAGATAGATTGCAAGGCGCCGCGGCTGAGACTGTTAAATGATCGGGTTATGTCCGCCTTGCGGAGATGGCCGGAGCACGAATTGCTGCACGTCAAACGAGACTGGAATAACAGCGCAGACCATCTGGCCACCTTGGCCATGCGAGATCAGATCGGACTCACCGTTTCGGATCCAGGATTGTTGGACGAATTGGCGGAGATGAACAAACTATCGGAGATAATCAAACCGGCCGCTAGAGACGAGGGCCCCTCGCCCGAATCCAGCCGTCCTGTGGAAGAGGAATATAGCGACCGCGACTGGGAACAGGGCGTCCACGCCCGATCGGACCAAGAAGTGCCCTGCAGCAATAAAAGGTCCCTCTAGGCGGACCCCCGAGCAGGCCTGGCGAGGCTAACCACGGTTAGTAGTCAACAGTGAATGTATGGAATGGTTTTCGGAGTTATCTTCGAATCAGTATGGTGCCGGATGGATTGGTTTTCCGGAGTTGTCTTCGAATCAGTATGGTGCCGAATGGAATGGTTTTCGGAGTTATCTTCGAATCAGTATGGTGCCGGATGGGAGAAGTCGTCGTCCACGAGAACAAGACGGCAGACGTTGGCCTTGTCAATTTGCAAGACTGGAGGTGAACCAAGATAATGTCAGTATTGGTGGGCATGCTTGCTAGCCGGTGCGGAGACCGACCGAGTTCATGGAGATGTGATAAAGTGGTGGGGTGACGTACCAAAGCGAGGCATGGATGAGCGGTATCGGGTCAAATGAGTTCGAGTGAGATCGTGTCCCGACCGTTGTGCGGCCGTGTCGCGACTCAGGGGCGGCTGTGGTGAAGCGACTTATAAAATAATGTAAGGCACTTTCCAAAGGGCGCATCCTGATTGGTGGAAATAAGGGCCAAGGGTGTAGGCGCCGGATAGTCGCCGCCGATGAAGTCTACCAGCGGCCAGGTGGCGCCAGGCTGGAAACCAAGTCGGCGGACCTGACAAGGGGCGAGGATAGTCGGATAAGCGGGCTGAGCAGACGGAAGGACTATGGAGGTTTGACGGCCGAGGCGCGGATGGCGGACGGCCAAGATGGCGGACTGTTCGTAAGGATGGAGAGAAGGGAGCCTGAGAGAAGAGTATTGTTCTAGTGGAAGGAGTATGCACCGGGATCGTAGGAGAGACTGCCAAGGGATTGCTAGCGTCAGCGGCCGAGAGGCGCGGATGGGTGGCTATCCGGCCGAGCCGGCCGGGCACAATGTACCATTCGGACTGGTACCATATGGGTTCGGTGTACCGGCCGGGCTGGTACACAAAGTCGGAGTTAGCCGGGTTGCGTTGGGTAAGGTACATGACTGGTCAGCCGTGTTATTTGAGGTAGGTTACACAAAGGGAGTATTGGACATAGGATAAATCAGTATACGTTTCGCTTTCTTAGACTCAAGTCGCTTTTATTGGTTCACGGCAGAGGGCTAACAAGGTCCCCTCTTGCTGTTATTGGTTTGCCCGGGGAAGGTTAAGTTAACCCACCGGAAGTCCCCTGACCGGGAGTCGCGGCGACTTCGTATACTCACCTCAAGTCGCCCGTGTTTTGAACACGGTATCAAGTATTGGGAAGTGGTGACATTTGGCCTTCTGTGGATACACATTTGGATTCGCCCTTCATTGTTATTGGTTTAGCTGGCCGATCGATTATTCTCGGTCCAGCCGGTACTATACAAACTTCAAGTGTCCTATTGGTTTAGCTGGCCGATCGACTATTCTCGGCCCAGCCGGCACTATACAAAGTTCAATTATATTACCCAACGAGCTCCCCGGTGACGATTTCCGCCCAGGAGCTACCCCTAGTCCTACACTTCATCTCCCTATTGGACGGATTTACACTTTTCGCCCTAGGGTCCATCAAGAGAGCTAACCACCCAGTACTGACGGGTACACAAGGTGAGCTTTTAACATGCAACATTCGAGCAGTCGCGATCAAGCGGATGGAAGCGACCGATCCAGCCGGCCTCAAGCCGGATCGGATCATGACTCGGATGGACGGAGTACCCCCTCCGGTAGTCAGTCGTCTGGGACCCCCGTGGGTGTTCGCGTCTCAGGAAGATTTTCTGAGAGTGACTACACCACACAGCAATGTTTTCTACTGACCCATTTTGACCATCTGCATTCGAACACCATACAACGGACGTCGGACAGATAATTGTATCTGCACTTCGTTCGGAAAGGTAAGGGTTCCATGAGAAAGATCAAGCCGTATACCGGCCGGAACCATGAAACCCATTCCAAGTATCGCGTCCTGACCGGCTAACCGGCCGTTCCACGCATTGAAATAGTAGACCAGGGAACCGGCCAAGGTGATTTTGGCACGTGACCGAAGGACGGTCACGTATGATCTTTCACCGACCCCGACAAATTCTCGCCGCTGGGTACAGTCTATACGGCATCCCATCTTATGAGCAAAGGAAGAGTCGATAATCGAGACTTCTGCCCCATAGTCAAATAATATAGTGGCTTTTTCATTGTTAATTTTCCCATTAGCTTTTGTTTCTTTAAACCACTTGTCAAGAGAGTAATAATTCCAGTATCCTCGAGATTCACCAGGCAGTAGGTCCAACTCCATGATCACATTTGATCGGGAATATTCTTCTACTCTGAGACTATCAATCGGACCGATCGGCACCATTTGAAATATAACATGTATTGTCGGTTATCGCCTTTTCCTCAAACTTATTTCTGGTACCGAAGTATGTATAAATGCTGAGCGTAGACCGCTCGGCTCGAACCAAATTCCAACCTGGCGAGCGATCTAGTTTAACATTTTCTCGACGTCCTGTGGAAGTATGTCGGCATGTTTGGCCGGCATGTACCACTTGCGCATCTGATTGAAAAACTCTTCAATCGGGCAGGAACTGGCATCATAAATCTTCCCACAAGTCTTGCACACGAAAAAACAATGATCGGAAGGATGACCCTTACGATCATATTTCTCGCACGTAATTCTCTTCCAACAATCACGATCGTCGTGCTTAGTCGACCCATAATGAACACATTTCTTGCAAGTCGGTCCGAATCAGACATGTTTCCGCGCGATTTCTGTCCATCAAAGCCGTTAGTCGATGATCTCGGACGGAGTACCGGTTCTGCCGTGAAGATATGGCGATATTGTTCTTCGTATGAGCCTAAGATTGACCGGCCACTTTCTTTTCCAGAACTGGAACTATCCTATTCTTTCGTGATCATCCGGATCGCTCATGCTGGTCGGGCTGCTTGACCTGGTCCGGATGCGGTTTCGATCGATGTCGATTCGATCCTATCTCGACCTTGGGCTCTCGGCGTTTAGCTCGATGTAACGTTCTCAAGGTCACTTCCAGTTCTTCAGCGTTACTTATGCGAAAGAGGGTTAGTTGATTAGTCACGGTTTTCCAAAGTGCCTATAAAGTGTTCAACGTGTTCGAAAGCCATATTCGCATGTCGTGGATCTTTGATCGGCATTTTTGCTCTCAAACAAGCAACATTCAACCGATGTAAATATTCGATCGGTGTTTCATCAGATCTCTTCTTCATATGGTAGTATTGTCTCGCGACGGATACCCCTGAGTTGCAATATTGCCCCTCAAATTCCTCATACAGTTGAGGTCACTTTAAACGTACTTCTCGACTTAACTGCTTGAGCCAATTCTTGGTCGGACCTTTTATCAAATCAGCAAAAATCAGACAGCTTTCACCTTCTGGTGTCTTGTCCCTCAAAAATGCTGATTTCGTTCGGCTGAGCCAAGCCTTCGCCTGATCGTCATCTACGTCTTTGCCAGTAATATCTTTCAACTCAAAAATTGCCGACACCTGTACTCAAGTGATCTTTCCAGAATCACGATCAAATGCCTGTGCCGAGGCTATATTTGCCGTGCGAGGCATCTCCATATCCAAATCGTCTGGATCGAAGTGTTGACTGAGTCCCCGTTTGATTTCATATCCACGTCACGACTTGGGGGCGATTTATTGAATCGATTCTGATGACTGGTTTGACATATTGATCGGACAAAACCGGCTGATCGGACTGATTCCATTTCCACATCTACGGGGGTTGAACCGGTTTCCGATGGTTGATTCATGTTTGGCCTTGGTTGATATGGTTGCCCCTGTCGAGGTACATACTGGGGTAACCGATGTTGTTCTCTCACGAACCGGTTTATCATAGACGTAAACATGGTTCTCATTTGTCCCGGAACTTCAGGTACGCCGGTGAGATTATTGGTGGAGGTCGGGTTATTTTGTGCAGTTTTTTGGGCATCTTCAAAACTGTCTTCTAACCCGACTCGACCCGGTTCAGGTTTCCTTTACCTGTTCTGCGACTCGGTTTTGGAGTCGGTCTGCCTGATTCCCTTCGGCCCAATGTCATACGAGTCAGTCCGACCGATGAATCAGTAGAATCCGCCCCGGAAGGGGATGATTGATATATCGATTCGACATCCATAGGATATTCAACCAACAGTGGTCGGTGTGAAGGATCAACCGGCAGTGACTAGGCCACGGGATTTTCCCCGAGCAACAAAGCCAGGTGATCGTACAGCGTTATCATAGCTTCTCTGATCGTTCCTTGGTCTAGATCGAACAGCATATTCGCGTCGAGCGCACCGGTAGTGAAACCGACTTAATCGATCTGGGCCAGGAAATTTCTGATCAGGTCGAGTTGGCTACCAGTGGCAGCCGGCCTAGTTGCTCGACCATGCTCGACCTTGTAGCTTCCCAATGATCTTAGGTTTGATGATTTTCATCACCCGGTTGTTAGCTAGGAATTTGTGAAACTCACGAAGGTAAAACAAGCGTTCGACATCTTGAACCGTGTTTTTTTCGGCTGGTTCGGTCTTCTCTTCATCTTCTTCGAACATCTTCGGTTTATGTTTCACAGATCGAGGTCGGCACCTCGATCCTTTCCCGGATTATAGTTAGTTTTACTATTACCCGGATCGGCTCCCGTCAGATCCTTGTGGGGAGTTGTTTCATCTTAAACTTCGACCTGAAACTCCACCGGACCAGATCGACCATCGCTTCCTTTAAATTTGGACAGCATCGGAGTCAATACGCCTTCCTCCAATGCACACGAAAAAGTTTTCTCCACTTTAATTTTTACATCTTTCTCATCTTCAGAATCACTGTTATATCCAGAGTCACCGAGTGATCTGGGTACGCGCACCATTGTGGTGGAGCCGATTTCCAAATCCATAACCGAAGTTTTGGGAGGAGGTCGGATTCTTTTTACCCCGGACGACCAACTCTCGGAGGGGGTACTCCGTTGATCCTGATCGGCGTCGGGATTGGATGAATCATCACTATGATGGCTGATCCTTCTGACCAGTCGTCATGTAAGATAAAATTCATATTTAGTGTGGTAGAGTGATCCAGAAATAAGTGGTCTACATATGACTGCTGATTGGTGTCCGTCAAAAAGACAGAACCGTTGATAAGTGGGACAGGCTAGTTCAACTTAGGATGGCGTAAGTGATAACAGGCTATAGTAAAGTGTGGGAAAAATGCAGTTGTAGCACCTCGTCCCAGAGAACAATGGATCAGCCAAGTATCACAACAAGACGTGAATATCTAGATGCCGGACGGGGTTGGTTTTAAGGCCGGACCGGTTAGCATATATTTAATGGAGAAGGATTGTGGATAGTTTGGTATAGGGGATGATAGGGGACATGATTATGGGAGTCAATTATCGCCGATCCAAGTGGTTCAAGAGACGTGTTATTGAGATCTCGGCTGACCGACTAAAAAAAGATCAGCCTTAGGACATGAAGATCAAGCGTATGAAGGAACCCTATGTGTAAAATGGTGAGCTCCTTGGGACATACTAGCCGAAGCGAGTTGCCAAGATCAACAAAACAGCTCTGAATTGGGGTTAAAGGACCGGATCAAGTTCGACTTCATGAGATGTATTGATTCCGAACCGACCTCGCAAGTTTAACGCATGTTGGAGGTCGAGAACAGGTTTGAGCAAGTTAAGGATGTTGGTTTCTAGGCGATTCCGAGGTGGTTCGGGGTGATCTCGAGGTGATTCGGAGCTGGTTCGACCTGGTTTCGAGCCGATCCGGAACCGGTCCGGATCGGTCCCAAATCAGCTTCTAGGTGCTAAAAGAAGGAATCCAATCAAGGCTGAATCGGATGCACAACATCCCCAGGAAGCCGAACCTAAGCTGTTTTCGAGATGATACTTGAAGATCGGGTGGGTTGAAGATCAGCTGAGAACCGGGTCAGGATCGGCTGAAGATCGTTCTAAAGTGACACAGGTCAGGTTGAAGAAGCGTTGAAAATTGGTCTATGGTGGTACCAAGACAACTTTGTGACAGAATGGTCAAGATTGAAGTATGAGGTGATCACATAGGTTGGTGTATCGTACATTAGGTATTAGATATTGCATATATAATAACAGGATTGGATTTACCCCTTAAACAAAGAGTCGCTCCGCCCCGTGTCGCGGTCATTGGGAGCACAGGGTTAACTGAGCCCCTGAAGCTCAACTAATTACCGGTTAAGACGCGCATTGACGCATTTGGGCTTACCGGAAGTCCCCCGACGGAAATGTTTAACGTTTCAACCCTCACACCTCACGCCCACGTGTTTGGAACACGATTAATTAATTGAAAATGCTTTGTGGAGATAACTTTGTGGTTTTACTGTGGAAGATCGTGGTAATATCGTGGGTTTTCGTCGTTTCTTGATTATTTTCCGTTAATTGGTTGGTCTGGTCGGTTAAAGTATCCCGACCGGGCCTTTGCGATACTTACATGTGGTGTAGTAGCTCTCAGAAATTCTTCCTGAGATGCGAACACCCACCGGGGGCCAGATGACTGACTGTCGGAAGGGGATCTCCGTCCTTTCGACTCATGATCCAATCCGGCATCCGGCCGGCTGGATCGGTCACTTCCATCACCTTGGTCGTGACGACTTGGATGATCCATGTTGAAAGCTCACCTTGTGTACCCTCCAGCACGGGCGGTTACGCTCTCTTGATAGACCCTAGGGCGAAAAGTGTAAAGTCCGTCGAATAAGGAGACGAGGGTTAGGACTAGGGGTAGCTCCTGGGCGGAAATCTTCACCGGGGAGCTCGATTGGCAATATACTTGGGGTTTGTATACTGCGACGGCTGGACCGAGAATAATCGATCGGCCAGCTAAACCAATGACAATAAAGGGGTAAATCCAAACGTGTACGTAAAGGGGAATCCAAATATAACTCCACAATCTTCCACAGTAGGCCAAAACGTTACCACACTTTCCAATACTTGGTATAACCGTGTTCAAAACACGGGCGACTTGAGGTGAGTATACGCCACGCCGCGACTCCAGGTCAGGGGACTTCCGGTGGGTTACTTTAACCTTCCCGGGCAAACCAATAGCAGCAAGAGGGGACCTTGTTAGCCCTCGCTGTGAACCTGTGAACCAATGAAAGCGACTTGTGTCTAAGAAAGCGAAACGTATACTGATTTTTATCCCTATGTCTAATACTCCCTTTTGTGTAACCTACCCCAAATAGCCCGGTTGGACAGTTATGTGTCTTACCTGGAGTAGTCCGGTTAACTCCGATCAGATGCTCTTTTGTGTACCGGGCCGGCCGGTACACCAACCCCAACTGGTACCATCCCGGCCGGTACACCGAACCTAGCCGGATCGGCCGGATGGGTTTCCATCTAAGCTCAGTTGACCGCTGGCGTTAGCACTTCTTTGGCAGCTCCACGTCCGATCCTGATGCCTCCTCCGTCCTCTAAGAAACTCAACCTTCTTCATGACCCTTCATCCATACCTTCCGACCAATCCGCCCTTCGGTTGTCCACCATCTGAGGTCATCCCGTTCGCCTGGTCCGCTGGCCCAACTACCAACGTCTCGGCCACACCCATCTGGCCTGATTCCAGGCCTGGCACCGTCCTGCCGCTGGCAATACATCCAGCGGCCACCAGATTGCGTCCCTTGTCGGCCGATCCGGGCATCCATCTAAGGACGACATTTCCACCAATCAGGTGGGGCGTTCACTTCCCATTAGTCCGTTAATTTCTAAGTCGCTTCACCACATACACATAGTATCACCCCTGGTTTGTACTCCGGTGAAGGTTTACACCCGAGAACACCTCCCGTCTCGAGAAAATCACACCCTCCTACCTGATTCGTAACATTTTCATCATCTAGAGTCCAGCTTAGTGAGTGTATCCACCTAACACCAATGCGTACATAAGATAAGATGAAGCTTAACCTGGATTCAATCATACATGCCGACTGGTCAGAAGCCAGGAAGAATCGGATCAGTCATCATAGTGATGATTCATCCGATCCCGACGCCGATCAGGATCAACGGAGTACCCCCTCCGATAGTTGGTCGTCCGGGGTAGTGGGAATCCGACTTCCACCCAAAACTTCGGTTATGGATTTGGAAATCGGCTCCACCACAATGGTGCGCGTACCCGGATCACTTGGTGACTCTGGATATAACAGTGATTCCT
>MIQA02011626.1:0-12002 GCA_001887855.2 Sclerospora graminicola | reverse complement strand
CTTCGTCGCACGGTTGCGTAGCACCACCTTGCCCATCCTGGCTGCACCTTCAAGCTGATCTGTACTACTTCTACCCTGATCACGACCCGACTCCTATAAAGATCTTCAACCCATCCCGATCTTCGATAAACGACCTTGAAACCACTTGAGATCTGCCCTTCAGACGCTTGTCCACTTCGTATCCAGCCTGACTTAGCCGAGAACTCCCCTTGCCTTCGCATTTGCACGCCGGTTTGAAGCTGATCAGCCCCGATCACGATCGGCATAGCGATCAGCCGAGTAATCAGGCGGTGATCAGGGCGATCAGCCCTTGATCACCTCGGGAACCCTCTGAGTCACCATCGCAACGACTTTATTCATCTGTTCAGCCATACTTCCGACCTTCATACCCTGTCGGGGCAACCATATTACACCGATCTCGGCTGATTAGGCCTGATCAGGCCTTGCCACGTCATCCTCGGACAAACCCATAGGTTATCATCACTCACACAACCTGTCACTCCACATGCCCGACTTCATTCCACATCTAATCTTCATTGCTCGGGCATAATCAGCCGATCAGGCCGTAACTTCGTGTCATGATCAACTTCAACCACTATACCATTCATAGATCGGCTGGACGGCTGTCCTTGACACGTCATGTCAACAGTTGCTCACCTCGTTTTACATCCACGGGAACTCCACTTAGTAATTGTGATAACGATCGTGATCGTGATCTCCATCGTTCCATCAGTGTCTGGGACTGGGCGTAATGACAGTACTTGGCTGATTTCTTCACATCGTGAATATCCGTTGTCCGCCACCTTTTCATCGTAACTGTGATCAGCCTTTTCCCACCCATCAACCGTCATATGTTGATGGGTGTTCCATCTTCACCAATCAACGACCATGTGTGGTCCACTTCATTCTCAATATTTTCCGATCGCTTTATCACATGGGTATCTCACGATTTTACCTCGGTGTCATCGAGTAGTTTTTTTTACTACACGACGGCACCAAACGCACACTTTCAATTAACTCTGTGATGGAGCCGATTTCCAAACCAAAGTCAGATGTTCTTGGTGAAACCAGGATTTCCACTAGCCCGGACGACCAATTATCGGATGGGGTACTCCGCGAATCCAGGTCAATATCTTGATCCGACGGTCCACTAGCCCGATAATCGTGTTCTTTCGACCGGTCATCACGCACGACCGAATCCATTTCTAATATCATCTCACCTTGTGTACACATTGGTGGTTACACAAACTTAGGTGGACTCTAGATGAAAATGATCTTCCCGGTCAGGTTGGGTGAAGTGACTTCTTAGAGACAGGGGTGATCTCCGGTGGAAAGACGAATTAGGGATACAAAGTACCGTATAAGTCGTGTCGGGATACGTCAACCGAACGGACCAGCCAATAATGAGAATAACAAATAATCACTTAGAAATACGTAAACCACGATATAATCACGATCTTCCACAGTAAAACCCCTAAGTTATCCCCACAACCTTTCCAATTCAGTAACGTGTTCGAAACACGTAGACGTGAGGGGTGAGAATATAATACTCCGGTACAGTCCCGTCGGGAGACTTCCGGTGAGCCAAAGCAAAGTGCGTCAGTGCGCGTCTCAACCGGGAGTAAGCTGAGCTACATGCGACCTTGCTAGCCGATGTTCCCATGACCGCCGACACGTACGGGGCGACTCTTTGTTTTGGGGGTAAGTTCAATCCTATTATTTAACATGTAAAAACCCAATACTAAGTGTACCGTACACCAACCAATGTGACTTGCACAATATTCTGATCTGGATCATCCCATCACATGATTGGCCGATATCGCCTTCAACCAGTCTTCATAATAACCCGACCATCTTTGCTGCTTTTATAATTCATTCATTCACGGTCGGGTCACCTCTGGCCTGACCTTGGAGCCGACTTCCGAAGTCGACTTTTGGACCTGGTCTCGGTGTCGACTTCTGGAGCCGACTTGTACCCGATCTCGGACCTTTCCACCACCAACGCTACGTAGTCTGGTAACCATCAATTTCTTTAAACTCCACTAGTGGTTGGCCAGTGTCTCCTACCGACCGCAACGTCCAGAGTACAGGATCAGTTGGCTTAATGATCGATCATAGCGATTAACCAGTCTGACCACTCGAAAAACCCTTGTCCAGCCATAGTTCTATTCGAAAGACATAACCAAACCACACTCCATGGGTTAATCCAGCTGCAATCTGGATCCATTGATGCATCCCAACTGATATTTGGCTCTTGGGTCGACCTGGTCCGACATTTATCCATCCATGGTCGGCCGCATGACCCACTCTATCCGAAAAAACCATGATCTGGATTGACAACGGTGACTTCCATACTTTCCACATATTGTCTACTTGACCCCGTTATCGAATGCACCCTTTTATGTTAAGTCGACTTGTCCCACATACCGACTGTCACTTTCTGCCGATCCGTAATAGCTGGGCTCGAGACCATCCAATCGTCGAGAAAAAGGGTGAACCTGCAGAAGTTTGCATGGCCTAGGCGACCCGGACCAGACCACCTCCCTCTTCGAATCTCTGGAAGACATCGACCGGCAGGACCCTTGGCGAACCAATACCGTGACCAGTCATTCAACTACCCTGGGCTCGAAGTGACTCGACTCCGCGACAAATACCGCCGACAGCATCGGGTCCATAGCCCGATCTAGCCCGTTCTCTTTTTCGTTTGACCACTCCATCTTTTCACACATAATTCAATATATCCACCCGTATTCCTTTTATGCCCTTCTTCCATTCATCATCCGTTTCCGAATCACGTGATCACTTCGGCCCACCTCTGCCCTCGGCTTGGTCAATAGCCCTGGCCGGCCGGCTCAAGAAGACATGTGAATTATTGTTCGATCTTCGAGCTGATTGGCTGATTTATGACCCGGCCAGCATGAGGAGCCTTAAAGTAACCTCTTGCTACCGCGGGGTAGTTCGTACTCCTCCTAAATATGGGTGCCTGTTACACATACCTGGTCATCGGACATTTCTTCCCTTGATTTGCTGGACCCGGACATACGGCTTCACCTTTGACCGGTCCGATTGTCTCTGGTAGCTTGATAATTTCAGCCAGTTCTACTAACATTGCTGGATCCGAAACCGTGACTCCGACCTGGTCCCGCACGGCTAAGGTGGCCAGATGATTTGCGCTTCTATTCCACTCTCTTTTAACATGCAGCATCTCATGTTCCGGACATTTCCTCAAAGATGACATGACACGGTCATTTAACAGTCTTAGTCTGGGGTCCTTGCAATCAATCTCTCCAGTGTTTTGTCTAATCACTAGATTGGAATCGCCACAAATTATAATCTGCCCCTGTGTCTGGCCAGCCAGCATAACAAAAGTCCTCGGTATTCAGCCTCCTTCAACGGTTATGCTGGGCGTAAACTCGGAGGCGGCAGCCACCACTTCCCACTCGGGCAGCTTCCACAGGATAGCACTGTAAGCACCCACTCGCTCCTTGACACTGGCTGACACATCGAATTTCTCGCTGGATATGGCTAGTCGATTTTGAGTGGTTTCTATGACTGATCATGCGCGGCAGATTTCTGCGCTTGTTACCCCCTTCGGGTTGTTCGAGTCGACCGGATGCCGTTTGGTCTTAAAAAAGCCCCGCAGATATACCAGCGGCCAATAGATACCGCATTGTGTGGGAATTTCATGATCAAGAAAACCAGAATCCCGCCCTGGTCGGTGACGTGTTTACCGGAGGTAACGCGACCGGATACCCTCGGTTTGGGGCGGTGGTCTTACATTGATGATATTCTCGTGACAGCTACTTCGTGAAACTTGTTGTGTGATACGTGGAGCAATTAATGGTTACGTGTGAAAGTGAAATTTATCAATTAGTGTGGTGAAAAGAAAGTTTCTGGGGAAAGGCTAAGGTGACATACTTGTGACCAAGTCTCGATTTCTGGATTGGAAGCCAATCTGAAAGACATGGAGTCTCTAAGCAATTTGCCCTTCCCGCGATCACTGAAAGCTATGCAGTCCTTTTTGGGCAGCCCGAATTACTATAGCCGCTTCATCGAAGATATTACAGTATACGCGGCAGTGATGTATGCATTGCGGGAAGTGGACTACCATAAATTGCGGGAGCAGGATCGCCAGCCCCAGCAGGACCACTCCAAATCCGGTCGGGTCCGATGACCACATGGCTAGTGCAAAGTTGGCCTTTAGAATGTTAAAGGCGAAAATGGCGACCACACCAGTTCTGAAACATTTTGATCCAGATAAAGTGCCAGTGTTTATTATCTATGCTAACAAATGGGCCATCATAGCTGCCTTGGTACAAGACCACGATGGTGTATATTGCCCGGTGATGTTCACCAGCCGGACCTTGAAGACCAACGAAGTGAACTATGGGCTGGTGGAAAGGATGGTTTGGCTTTGCTAATGTATGTTATACGATGTCGGTGTCTCGGCCGATTAAGATGCTATCGAGTCGGTCGACCTTGGCTTCGCTTCTCAACGCGAATAGAATTGATGGTCGGCTGGGCAAATGGGCTGCACTATTGCTTCAGTGGTTGCTGGAAGTGATCAAGTGTACTAAAGGAGAAGAAGAAATACTAGGGACATTAGCGCCCATCATCACTCCGAGCAGAAGTGGAAGAAGCGTTCATTGCGATAGCAACCAGGAAGCAGCCACGTCGGTCTATCGCACTCCCTCCACCAACGGTAGGCCTAGGCAGAAAAGTTAATGGTGTTGAATTACCACAAAACTTTATCCAGGTCCTCCAGTAAATCATTGGTCAACGGCATCGGGTAGATCATCAACTTAGTTAGCTGGTTTACCAGCCGGTAGTAAATACACAATCGTATGTGCACCCCTTTATTCTTTATAATAATCACGATGGGCGTGGCCCATGGCGAGGTGGATGGATAAATGATCTTGATGGCCAGCAGTCCAATAAAAAGCTCTGACAATTTCTCCCGGCAACCCGTTGACACCTCTGTGCAACTGGTTTCGCATTACCGACTTTAATGTCGCACACCTCCCCATGGGCAGCTGGGGGTAGCGCATTACCTTGGTCGATCAACAAGTGTCTTCTTTTCCAGATAATATTCTTCAATCTATTGATAACTTCTGGAGTGTTCGCTTCGGGGTCACCCACTTGCAAGCCGTTTTAGTGACCGCCGAAGGACAAGGTGTTACTTCGGGTAGTCCTGCCATCTGGTCCAACATGCCTTCGACATACAGGTCGCCCCCTTCATGAATGCAAACCTGGTCGGCCTCAACGTCACTTCCGGCCGGTCCATTCTCCTCTGCAGAAGGGGTTTCCGCTGAGTCAGCGGCGTCATCCACCTCCGATGTTCCAACAACATCGTCAAAAAGGGGTTCCATCCGGTTGTATCATGGGCAACCCGGTTTCCCGTCCAGGTTGGTTTCGGCTAATTCCGAATCCAGGTCAGGTTTGATTGACTCACCTGGGTCGGCTTTGGCTAATTTCGAATCATCCTCCTTGACCTGCGTCGGACGTTGATGGATCCGTTACTCCGACCTGGCTCACTTCTCCGCCAATCAGCTAATTTTTCGTGGACGGCGTGGGCAGGACTAGTTCAGCTACTGGTACAGGTGTTCGGTCAGCGCGACCACACCGATCCGGTGACGGCCGGCTCCGAGTCAATATTTGGGAAGGTATCCGGTACTCCGGTCTGGCCACCATATGTGTCAGATCCTCTTCCACATACTATTCTTTACGGACTAGGTCCGTAGTCGCTTGGTAGGCCAGATTTTGCCACTCAATATAACGCCTTGAGCCAATAGTGACATAAACTGGCCGGCGGGGCACCTTGGCTTCGGCCAACCACATTTCAATGATGACATGTTCGTGCAAGGTGAGGGGTTGCTCTGAGATGTTGGTTACTAGCACAGTCGGAATGACATTCTCCCTTGACGAACGAGGGCACCCAAAACTTTCCAATACCGTATACTGTCCACCTGGCAAGGGTCAGCATCAGGGTCTCAAAATTGCATGAAATTTATTATAATTCGCTTACTCACATGCAAGTTGCATGCAACATTGCGTGAATATCACGTGAGAAACGAATTTCCGATAGAGCCGCCTAGAGCGACGTAATATGTATAAAGGCGCTTTGATCAACGATAGGCAGCTCACTTATGGCGTTACTGTTGTAGAGAGGCAGTAGAAGTTTCATGCTACATTCTATCAAACTCTTGCTTTTGAAAAATCAATAATGAAGGAAGAGCAGGGACAAAAAGCAGTACGTGACTGAGAGCCCTTCTTAACTCTTAGCGTGCTTCATTGTCAACGGAAGAATCACTATTGTTAATGTCCCTCCTCTCGCTCCCATCATCATCATCATTATCATCGAGAAAGAAAAGCTGAACGGATCATCATCAGAAGAAAATGTCCCCACCCCGGATCTGGAGGTCTTGCTATACCACCGCTCGCACCAGGGGTAACGGCTTCATCATCATCTTCCATAAGTTAGACTGGAAGGGTGAAGATTGAGCATGACGACAGGTAACAGCAAGCAACTCCGGTTAAGGATAAGGTTGTTTGATTATATCAACTCGGTATTAGCTTAGCAACCTTTCATTAAAATCCCCAATCAAGACCCTCATATCCAGGCCTCTGCAAACTAGGATGTGCCTTACGAAAAGGGACAAATATCCAAACTACAGAATTTGAAAAGTTGAAAAGTTTACATAATCGCTGGAAATCTCAGGACTTACTTGCTCTGGTCAGGATAGAAATGCCCCGCACAATGGACATTTCTGTGACTTGGTGCGTCTTCGCAAACTCTGGGTGATGATGGAATTGGTAAAATGCTACCTCCTTACACAGTTCTCATTGGGGTGTGTGACTGTATACATATTTGCGTACCGTATACCAACTGTAAAACGGGGACAATAAATGCCTATGGAATGTTTTTGGTAATCAGAAAATGGGCAAGAAATTCCGGACAAAACGACACATCTGGGCAATTTGAAGGTCACCACGATGATCAGGAAGGGGTTTACACTGCCAACCCTCCCAGATCGTTGACTTGCACGTGGCCTGCGGCCTCCGTTTTCACTGTGCTTCATCCGACCGCGCGCCATAGATTCTACAATGGCGCAATGTCCACTCAAATGTGTTTCATTGACTTTTTGTATTTCTTACCCAAAAGTGATCGACTATGAATGATTGGGCTAATTCTAGGACAGTATAGTTAGTATTACCGGTATACATCTCATTAGATCACCAAAATAGAAACTGTAGATTGTGTGAATCTCTGGCAAAATTAAATGATTGAATAAGTTACTATAAACAACTTTTGTTCAGTCGTGAATTTAAATGCCAACTGTATGGATTGAATATTCCCAAATCCGGCATGGTGAACAGCAGACTCACAAATTGTTACATCGTCCATCCGCCTTCCCGCCGTCGACATAATATATTGTGCATGGAGGTCAAATTTTTTTTCGCGTTATCAAATAACGCGACCCTCTACGCAAGGTAGTTGTTTAAGTCCCCCTAAAATAGTGATACCCTCGATACCGGTAACACGAAAAAAAGAAGCTATATAATTCAGGTCAATTAAACACCCTCCAAATAAGTTATAAATATTAATAAGGAAGTTATCTCCACCTATAATAGGGTAATAATATTCCGTTCTGGTCCACCGTTTCCCACATTTTTTCAAAATAAAACCCTGAAAAACACGCGCGCGCGAAACCCCACTAAACGTTGCGATGGAGACTCCACAGCGTGTTCGCGGCGACGAAGATGGTGGTGGGACACCCACACTTCCACGTGATCATTCATCGTTGTTACGAGAGCAAGAGGCCGAGCGCGAGCGGCTGCGGATGGATAATTTTAACCAAGCGTTGCGTATCAATTTTTTAGAGGAGCGACTGTTGCGGATGAAACAAGGAACTGACTTTGCAAGTGAAGATTTGGAAAGCGAGTTGGCACAGCTACGTTTGACATTAGAAGAACGAGATCATGAGCTACGGCAACGGAATTTCAGTATGATCCGAGCGACGGAAGCGATTGATATGCTCACTGCGCAGCTACAAAAGGCAAGTAGCAGCTGCGAGACAAAGAAGAGGCAGAACGAGACGCACCAGCTCAATTAACAACATCTTGAGCTCGCGTGGTGTATGATGCGAAACCGCCGGAGAAATGGCGAGTCGAGTTAGAGACAGCATAATGTGAACAACAGATTATGTGAAAATCCAAGAGCTTGAGCACGAATTGCAGCGACAGAGAACGCACGGACGGCGTAGTGACGCATTGCCGAAGTACCAAGACGAGAGGACGCGAGAACGCACGGAAATGGAGTTACAAAGGCAACGCGAGCAGCAGACGCTGCAGCAGCTCGAAAGGACAAATGTCAAGGTACTGGCGGAGGTAGAGCATTGGAAAATGATGAGTAAACAACGCGAAGAGCAAGTGACAGCGCTCCAAGTGCAGCTGGAGACGACGAGACAGGAAAAACAGGCGCTGGATGTACAATATCAGGCGAAACTCAAGCAAATGGAAGAACAAGTGCAGCATCAGATGCAGCAATTGCAACGAGAGAGTGAAAACTACCGGACAGAGCACACGAGACTGTTGACAGACCGAGAGACGGCGCTGTATGAAAAGGAGCGACTTACAATGGAAAAAGAAAGTAGTCGACAAGAACGACTACGACTTCAAGCAGAAATCGAACGACTAAGCAAAGAAAGACAGCAAGTGGCGGAAGAAATGGAACGTGTGCGTCTGCAGTGTGTTACACTCCGTGCGACGTCGGAAGAGCAAAGCAAAACCATGGAAAGCTTGAGAGTAGAACGACAAGATGCGGTTGAAACGATTCAGCGGCTGGAAGCCGAGGTACAACAGCGACGAAAGCAACAAAGTGAGTATGAAGTAACGGTGACAAGACTCGAGAGTCGAGTGAAACATTGCGAGGGGGAACTGGAAGCGCAACGTTTGGAAAAGAAACGTAATCAAGAAGAAGGGGCGAGACTAGAGTTGGAAATTGAGCGACTGAGGAAGGAACGACTGGAATTGATCGATGAAAGGGAGCAAGGACGGGGAGAGAAGGACAAATTAGCCACACGTTGCGAAGAATGGCGAAAACGTGTTGAGGAATTGACGCGTGATCGGGATGGTGCGGTCGAGACCCTTGACCGACTGAAAGCCGAGGTGCAGCACTATCAGAAGCTCGAGAAGGAGCATAAAGTGACGATCAGGACGTTAGAAGGGCACCTTGACCGCGCAGAGACAGAGATGCGGTGGATGAAAGAGCAGTACTCCAATGTAGCAGCCTCGGAGCCGTCGAACGAGCGCTTGTTGACCTTAGAGAACGATTGTCATAGCATGGAAGAGGATAATCGACGTCTACGTGCAGAATTGATGGAGTTTCAGAAGGATTTGGAAACGATGGAGCATCAAGTGGAACAGAGTCATGACGCACTGCGAACAGAAGCTGCCAAGACGCAAGAACAATCTCGTCTTTTGTCGGGTTGTCAAGAACATTTACAGCAGTATTCGATCCAACTAAAGCAGTGTCAGAAACAGCTTGCTGAGTGTGAAGCCGAGTTGACTGGACGGACAAAACGTGTGGAACAACTGGAGCGGCAGCTAGCTGAACGCGTCGAGACAGTGTCCAGCATAACCGCTCGAGACGAGCACCAACAAGAGCGATACAGTCACATTGTGACCGACAAGCGAGCATTATTGCAGGAATTGGACAAGGAACGTCGACGGACAAGTCAAGTCAAGCACGTGGCAGCAGCCTTAAAACGTGAGCATTTGGCAGCCCAGCGAGAGCTTGAAGCCGTCAAGAGGGAACTCTATTTGTTGTTGCCAACGCGTTGCGACGACAAGAGTAGCCACTCGGTTGCGCGATTAGTTCACGAAGCAATCGCAGCGTTAAAGAATGACGTCAAGACTGCAACGACTGCGATTGAGCAACGGTGGACGCACCAAGCGGCAACGATGAACTCGGAGCTTGATCGCTTGAATACGCACTTACAATCAAGTCAGCAACAGGTGGAAGCTCTTGAACGTGTACACGATGCAAACGAGAATTGGCGTGTTCGATATGAAGCGCTTAGTTTGGAAAAAGAGGCGGAAAGACAATCGTTGGAAGAAGAGATTCGCCGGATCGAAATGAAAGGAGAAACACGCGAGCGGGAAGCAGAAGGCAGACGACGTTCTGTGGACGAAACCACGTGCGATTGTCAAGCGTTGAAAGAAAGCAACCGGTTGCTGTTTGATGAAGTGCAGGAACGTCGAAAATCGGCAAAATATGCTCGACAGCAGTACATGAGTACAATTCGAGAGAACAAGGAGCTGTTAAAGGCCATTGCCAAGTACAAAGAGGCACTGGCGAGTCGCGACAAGGACATGGACAAGTATAAAGCTGTGGTGCGAAAGTATACACAGCAACTGGCACGACGGGTGGACGTTGGTGAAGCAAAGCAAACGTTGTTGGAACAGCTGGAACAGACGCAGTTTTTGATTCTTGAAACGTACAAGCGCTGGGAAGATTGTCCGATCGGTCGAGGGTTGGAAACTTGCGCTTGTGGCAACAAAGCGCACGACGAAGCGTTGATCGTACAACTCGATGAGTACATTGGTCGAATCCACTTGAGCGGCGAGCGATGGAGTGACTTGATGACGCAAGCGCAGGAACTACAGCGACGATATGGCGAGACGTGGCAAGCGGCGTCTCGCGATGATCGTACAGAAAAACAGCCCTTGTGGGTCCAAAATGTGGAGCGTACATGTTCTCGACTGCTGACGGAATCTGTACGGATCGCCAAAGTTGTGCGTGACGATGTGCATCACATTGCGACGTTACTTGAAAGAGAACGCGACGAGAAGAAGCGAATGGATAATAATGGAAAGCATCGAGACGACCCGGCAGCGAGGCATCGTGACCGATTTCGTGGCCCATCGTCATCCTTGCCTAGTGACCAGCCACAATATCAAAGTCCAAGCAAGCAGAAAAGACTGACTAGACCGTATCATAGCTCCTTGAAAACATCCACTCCCAAGGTGGCCACACTCGATACCAACGCCTTGTCCGCGTTAGGACGCGTAGGCATGAAGGTACAAGATTTGGAGAAAGAAATTCGTACGTACGACAAGTAGCAAGTTATTAATATTATACTACTACGACTGTAGATTAGAGTATAAGAAACAATTTTGTTCGTACACTTTTTGTTGCAACCTTTGTACGCATGCTAGTCACTTAGTCAAACTGAAGTCCCGGTGTGCCGGCTATGTTCGTCATGATGGAATAAATCTTTTCGGCTATTTCTGTGAACAGCAGACTCACAAATTGTTACATCGTCCATCCGCCTTCCCACCGTCGACATAATATATTGCGCATGAAGGTAAATTTTTTTTCGCGTTATCAAATAACGCGGCCTTCTGCGCAAGGTATTAATACATGTAGTTGTTTAAGTCCCCCTAAAATAGTGATACCCTCGATAACAGTGTACATTTGGTATACGGCACTATGTATACTATATACCAAAGCTCAAATAAAATTAGCAACGACCATCGTCGAACCTGCTACAAATAGCATCTTTAACCGGAGGACTCAATTTGCTTGCAATAGATCTTAGTCGATCGATTGCCGTATTCCAAGACGATGAAGCCAATTATAGCACGCTTGCCGAAGGCTTTTGTTTAGGTTAAATTTAACCGAGATGCCTGCGTTCTTAGCAGGAATACTCTACTTAACAGTGAATTTGTTCGCATGTGCTCCAAATAATTAAGACTGTATACACTGGTACAGTAAATAAGGGGATCAACCGTACAGATTTAAAGTTATGGGGAACAGCGCGCTGGATATCCTCGAATTTTCGAAGTTGTCCATAGATCTGTTAAAGCAGCTGCGTGGATTCTTGATTCTTTGGGAAGAAGCAAAGAAATGTCCGACGGGAGCAGGAAACGAAAAACTGTTCAAAGGGTCACTAATGAATGTGTAATGGAGTGTCATAACATAAGTGATATTTAAGTTG
>MIQA02011622.1:0-11615 GCA_001887855.2 Sclerospora graminicola | reverse complement strand
GTAAACTATGGGCTAGTGGATAAAGAAGCTTTGGCTTTATTACGGAACCTGGATGTGTGCTATACTATGCTGGTGTCTCGACCTATTAAGATATTCTCCAGACGGTCGACCCTGTCACGGCTTCTTACGGCGAATGGAATGGATGGTCGGCTGGGTAGATGGGCTGCTTTGCTTTCTCAGTGGTCTATAGAGGTAATCAAATAAACCAAAGGAGAAGAAGAGATACTGAGCACGTTAGCAGGCAGCATCACTCCAAGGGCAGAAGTGGAGGAATCGCTGATAGCCATAGCGCCTCGGAAACAGCCACGGCAATCCATCATTCTACAAACACCGACAGTGGGGCCGACAGAAGCACTGATGGTTATAAGCTTTGATGGGTCAGCAGCGTAAAAAGGGGGTGGCCGCCCATAGTGACATCCTATGGAAGCTGCCCGAGTGAAAAGTGGTCGCTGTTGCTTCAGATTTCCCGCCTGGCATCACAGTGAATGAAGAAGAATAGCGAGGATTGTTACTTTGCCTAGATCTGCTGACTGGCCGGACGCAGGGGCGGATCATCATATGCGGTGTTCAAATCTGGTGATCCGACAAATCACGGGAGAAATAGACTGCAAGGCTCCCTGACCAAGTTTTTTGAACGATCGGGTTATGTCCGCCTTGAGGAAATGGCCAGAACATGAATTGTTACATGTCAAACGGGAGTGGAACAACAGCGCAGACCATCTGGCCATCTTGGCTATGCGTGATCAGGTCGGCCTCACCGTCTCGGATCCAGCCTGCATAACACGTGATTGGCCCCTGTACTCTGTTTGAAAAGGTGAAGCAATTTGTTGCCTTCGTGCGATATCGCACGCTTCCAGACGTTTCTGGTGCGTCAACTGTGGGAAATTGAATTTTAGTATGGAGTTCCCATTCGTCTTGATGTGCACCCCATAGTTTAGACCAGTTGTTAGTTCCACCATAGTCATGTACTGACTCATCAATTGTCACTTCAAAGTAATCGATCAGTTCTCGCTGGACTGTTGGCTGATGCTGTTCGGGATGGGTTCCGTGAGATACCCCTTGCCTGGGTCTCAATCCGTTTCTGGTCGATCTAGTGCACCGACGTTTTTATTGCTCAGTTCTGGATCAACGCTGGGACGTTCGGAGGGATCGTACACGGGTGACATGGAATGGTTTGAGCCTAACGGTAATACCTCTGGTGACTCAATCCGGTTTTTCATATTTTATGCTGCCATTGTTCTAATACCGGTCCCGGTATTTGATATTGTTGCATTAATCGACCCTTTACCCCTTGGTTAGAAATGTATATATGGATAATGCGTTCCTGTTCTGGGACTGACAGACGTCCAACAGTCTCCGTCAGAAAGAACAAGATTTCACACATCCGAGGATCGTGTGTTTACAAGATCTCCTCAATTTTCTATCTGAAAGACCTGATGTAATGGTAGGCCCTCAAGGCGGTTATGATTAAGTCCTCCTATTAATCCCCTTCCCACGTGTCTAGTCTAGGTGCCATGCCTCATGGTCATACTATTTAAGTCGTTAACTGTACTATTCTGAGATGAGGTGGTAGATGTATCGTCAACCATGGCAATATCCTTGACCTCTCACTCCCTTGATCCTCCGGTACCTGTAGATTTGACTGATTTCGAGATTTGACTGATTTCGTGATGTTGTTCCCATCTTCTTTCGCATCATCGAAATCCTCATTATCCTCATCGCTACCACTGCCTGACATGTCTACATCTGAAGTTTCCTGCTTGCCTGCCTGGATACTCTGGTACCATGTAGATATGTGAATATTGTGCTTCCCCGAAATGAAGTAGAATAAGTAATAAAGAATTATCTAGCGGTGCTGCACGATTCGCTTTAAGGATGTGTTGTATGCAATTTTACGGTTAGAGGATATTCCCCACTGACCATATTGTTAAAATACAACGGTATTTCAAGTGAAGCATCATAGGGCAAAATACGAAAATAGGTATGTGATTGACTATAAGTTAGGTTAATCAAATATATTCACTTTTACATTTTCTTTCTCTCGACTGGATCTTTTTTAAGTTCTGTTGTGAATTCTCACGCTTACGCTGTGGATACTAAGTGGAGACAGTTTTTCACGTGGAGTTTACGATTACGTGGTATAACGTGGAGATAACGTTTTACGGTTACGTGGATTGTGGATCACATTAAGTTTCTCTATGGGAAAACATAAATCGTCTCAACAGGTTATGAGCCCAAGTGGGGGTCGTGACTCAACCGAAGAGAAGGTTGCCGTTGTACAAGAGAATGTGGAGTCGAGTGACATCTTGACGGTGCTGCGTGGAATCTCGGAACGTTTGTCTAAACTAGAAGATTCACGTGGAGTTGTGTCAGATGGGGGTGGTTATGTTTACCATACCCCAAAGGGGGACACTAAAATGAGTATGTCATCTCTGGACGGAAGTCCAGAGGAAAGGGTGGCTTATAATGCCGGAAACCCTGGTGCACACAGTTTTAAACACTTGAGCCAGGCTGGCGGAAGCATATTTGGTCGAGGTGGCGGAAATAACGCCGAACAGGCCAAAGCACAGCAGGGCTTCAAGGACACGGGTTTGTACACCCGGGGGGTCAACAGGACCAAAACCAAGCTGCTGCGATGCCAGTGATTAGGACACCTTCGCCCAAGCAATGCAAACTACAAATAAGAACATTTGACGGTACTGAAGTGTATCGAGGGCTAGGTTCGGGTTTTCACACGTGGGGAAGAAAATTCTTACGTCAAATTGGCATTGCTGAAGCTGCCTGTGGTTTTCCGTGGAGTGAGGACGTAAAAGTAGACCTCTTGGGGCACTACCTCTCTGGAACAGCGGAAAGCTATTACAACAGGTAAGTGGAAACGTGGTGGAGTGAGACTCCTGCGTTACGGTACATCATGGAAAAAATGTTAAGCACGTTTCAAACGCAGTTAACGCCTGCACAGTCTATGAAATTATTCTCTGCTCGTAAAAGTGCCAACCGTACTTGGCCGGAGAACTATTTATATCTGTTGGCTATTGCTGAGGCTGTGGGTGGTCGTGCTGATTCGTTGGTGCTTGATAATGTGATTTATCACGCTGCACCCGAGTTGAGACAAGTAATGATGTCAAAGTTCGATCACACGCGTGTTGATTATCTGCGCCAAGCAGAAGAGTTGTGTCAGTTTGCGCAGGCAGTTGAATTTGATGGAAACAAAGCAAAAGGAACTGCACACGGAACTGTAAATCTTGTGGCTGAAAAGAAGGCTAAGTCAAGAAAATGCTACATCTGTGGTGAGATTGGGCATTTCAAATCAAATTGCCCAAAAACGAAATCAAAAAAGGTCGATTTTACGTTGACGGTAACCACAAATTATGGAAACATTGCCAAGGAAAAATAGATACTTGACAGTGGTGCAAGTATGCATTAAATAAACGATTTGAGATTTTGACGTGATACTGAAGATGTATCAGGCGTGTGTTTTCAAGCAGACGGAAAACAGCTAAAAATCACGAAAAGGGGACACTTACAAATTTTTGTGAGTTGTGGAAACGTTGAACGACTCCTTCAAGTTGAAAGGGTATATTACGTTGAAAACCTAACACGAAATATCCTATCTTATGGTCTCCTAGAGGAAAAGGGCTGTGGATTAGCCTATGTTGACGGCCGGAGGGTGGTCAAGCACCATAAAACCGGAGAAAACATCTTTGTATGTTGAGAAGGTCAATAAAGTTCTGACAATAAATGTTAGGGTGGATGTACCCAAGCAAAAGTTTGGAGATGTCGTCATGGCTGTCATTGATACGAATGACAAGGATTTTGATGAAAATAAAGACGTTCAACGTGGATCTTTGATGCATTTTTATGCACGAATGGGGCATCTAAGCTATGACGTGATCGAAAGGTTGGCAAAAGATCCTAGCTTTGGAATAGTATTAACGGATACGAAGCGTTTGAACTGTCTTACCTGTTTTCAAGGTAAGCAGACAAAAAACAACCAATCGAAGAAAGACAGTGGCGAACATTCGCCTTTCGATAGGGTTGGAGGTGTGATTTGCTCGGACCTGAAAGGTCCAATCGCACCTAGAGACCGACTTGGGAATCGTTATATGATCAACTTTGTGGATCATAAAAGCTTTCTCGCCAAGACGAAAGATGTGGCAGCCAAGAAGTTCGAACATTTCATAGTGTTTTTTTTAACGAAGCTTTGATTGCAAGATACATATACTACGTACAGATGGTGGAGGCGAGTATAAGAATCTCGACTATTTCTGCCAGAGTACAGGCGTTGGAAGGCATATAAGCGAGGCCGGGAATCAGGCCAGTAACGGTAAAGCTGAACGCATGCATCGGACCATAATGAATATGGCACGGTGCATGTTGTTTGCTTGTGGTTTGAATTTGTCTTTCTGGGGTGATGCCGTGGATTATGCAGCCTTCATTGTAAATAGAAGTCCGACAACTGCTAATCCACGGCGCATGTCACCGATCGAAATGCTGACCAACACAAAAACCGAATCTTGGAGAGATAGTCGCATTTGGAACTCCATGTACCGTTTTTCGACATCCCGGGAAGGATTCGTTGGCTTATAGAGTTCAGATTGGTGTGATTATTTGAAAGGGTGAAGAGGTCAAAGGTTTTAAAGTTTTCCTGAAAAAGATCGAAAGGTTGTCGTGACGCAGCATATTCGAAATGTCGAAACTATGGAGGACATGCAAAATCAGCAGCTACGACGTTTGTTTCTCGATGGAAATAGTCGGGAGTTAGAAGGAGTTGCAATGCAAGATGGTAACCCTGAAGGATATATTTCGGGTAAACAAGCCCAGAAAACACCAGGAAAGAAAACAAAGACCTCGTGGACCAGGGACCGTCCCGTAACACGTGGGTACGCCAAGAAGGGTGTGAAAAATAACATGGAAGATAACGAAGAAAAGCTGTCTGAAATCGAAGACAGCGGAGTTGTTAACATGGTAGCCGAGATGGATCCCAGGAACTATACGGAAGCCATGAAGAGTTGTCGCGAAGACAAATGGATTATGGCCATGAACTCATTGATGTCAGCCTTGGAAATGAATGACGTGTGGACCATAATAAACAAACCTGAAGATTTCAGACCACTACATACTAAGTGGGTATATAATACCAAGACCGATGCAAATGGGAACATTGAAAGGTATAAGGCAAGGTTGGTTGCCTGTGGTAATGAACAACGCTTTGGTGTTGATTATGGACTTACTTTCGCGGCTGTTATGGACATGGGAACAGTCAAAATAATTTTGGCATTAGCCAGAAAGTGGAATGTGAAAGCAAAGCATGGAGATATTCCAAACGCCTATGTGAAGGCTTGGGAGGATGAACACGAAATTTATCTCTTCATCCCCAAGGGTATGACCATAAGTGAACAATGTTTGGAGTTAAACAAAGTTAAGTTTCGTGAAGAATTGGTTCTCAAGCTTTGTACGGCTTGAAGCAAGTCGTTTGTGGAACCGACTGCTGCATAACAAACTTGTGGAACTGGATTTCGTTCAATGCGACACCGATATGTGTCTCTATTTCAAACGGGACGGTGTAAACACTGTGGTAGTGGGGGTTTACGTGGACGATCTATTGGTAACTGGAAGTCACGAAAGCCTAGTGACAATGTTCTTTAAGGATATGGAAGTTCTGGAGATAAAAAATTTGGGCGAAGTGTCGAAATTTTTGGGTATGGGAGTAACTCATGACATTGAAAACGGATATTTCTTAGATCAAGAGATTGTGATACAAAGTCTTTTGAAAGACTTCGGTTTGGCAAACGCTAACAGCGTTAGAGCACCGATTGGAAATGAATTTGAAGAAAACTGCATGGGCAAACAAGTTGACTTGTTGACGAAATCAACAGATGGTTCACCTACTGTGAAAGATTTTCAATCACTTGTAGGAAGTCTCCTATGGATAGCGAGATGTACTCGGCCTGACATCGCTTTTGCGGTGCACAAGGCCACTCGTCAGTCGCATGCGCCGAAAAGGTTAGACTGGGAGCTCGCGAAAAGAACTCTGAGATACTTGAAGGGAACAAAAAAGTTGAAGTTGAAAATGGAAGTATCGAAGAACACTGGAGTTGATGATTCAGTTAGTCAGGAAGCTTTCAGTGATGCTGACTATGCTGGATGTAAGGAGGATCAAAAATCGGTTACTGGTGGATTACTTTCATTAAATGGTATGAATTTGTATTGGATGTGCAAAAGACAAGGATGTATTTCCCTTTCTACCATGGAAGCAGAGTTTTATGCAGCTTCACAAGTTGAATGTGAACTACTTGGAGTATATGAACTACTTTCCGAAGTTGGAATACCGATTAAGTTGCCAATGGTGTTATTTTCCGATAACCAGGCTGCTATTAAGTTTTTGGATGGAGAAAACAGTTCGTCGAAAATGAAGCACGTCGATGTGAGGATTATATTCCTAGTGTCAAAGCAAAAGGCTGGTATGATTGAAGTGCATTACAAGAATACCAAAGACATGATTGCTGACTTATTCACGAAAGCGTTAGCAGCGCCGAGACTGGAAGAGATGAGGACAAAGATTGATTTATTGGAGCATTGAATAGGACGTTTTTCGAAGTGCGCAATGATGAGAAGGAGTGTTAAAATACAACGGTATTCAAGTGAAGCATCATAGGGCAAAATACGAAAATATGTATGGGGTTGACTATAATTTTAAGTTAATCAGATATATTCACTTTTACATTTTCTTTCTCTCGACTGGATCTTTTTTAAGTTCTGTTGTGGATTCTCACGCTTACGCTGTGGATACTAAGTGGAGACAGTTTCTCACGTGGAGTTTACGATTACGTGGTATAACGTGGAGATAACGTTTTACGGTTACGTGGATTGTGGATTACAATAAGTTTCTCTATGGGAAAACATAAATCGTCTCAACAGGCTGGACATTCAGGCGGGCGATTGATTACGGTACTACCATTACTCGGGTTATCGATCATACCTTCAATGCTTAACCCCTCCCGTGATTGAGTGTCGTACCATTCATCTTTTTCGGCTACCACTCGAATCGGATCAGCATTACCTTATGTGCCGTAGTTCTGCCGAAATTATCACTACTTAACGAAATCGATACTTTCTCTCGCAACAGTTGTCATTTATGCACATTGTTTCGCGTTCGAATATGATTGACATCACTTATGACTTATGACCTTGAAGATACAAACAAAACTATGCTGTCTGACCGACCGCCTTGGTGCGTAAATGAATTCTGCGCTAGGTAAGCTACAACAACGGTAGGATATTGAATTATTGTCCTTCATAAGGATGCCGGGTATCCAGGCTAGATGGTTTCTTCTTCGCAGAGGTGCAATTGTAGGGCCCCCTTATCAGTGCTCTAGATGCCATTTCGATTTGTTAAAATCAGTGCTCTAGCTGCCAAGTTCGATTTTACCTGCCTGGATCATTCTTCTGACAGAACACTATTCTTAAACAACGTTCTATCGTCAGCATTGCTTTTTATCAAATGTTGCGTTTCTTTTTCTAGTCTGGCTTTTCACCATTTCAGCGCGTACTGCCTGAGAATCTGTACCGTGCTTTCGATTCCGTTCAATTCATTTCGAATCAAAGAGCTCTACCTTTCACGGCCATTTTAAGTTCTCGTTCTTTTGCAACACCCCTCTCCGCTACATCAGTCGCTCGAAGCATTTGATTGCCGCTAACAACTGTCTTGTTAGTTAGATCATGATATGGGGATGCCGGTTGGGACTGTTTGAAATCGTCTATGGGCGTTGAGGTGGCGTCAGTGAACGACATAGCCGAAAAGGTACGAGCGAGAAGTTCCTACTTCGTAGAAAAAGCACAGTCTGTAAACGAGCATGGGAGCATGGGAGCATGGTGGAGAAACCTGCAAATAATAATAACTCGAATCGTTTTCTGACAAAAAGCTCCTTACTTTCCGCGTCGACGTCAAGACAGAACAAGACAAAAGGCAGGCTCAAGCATATATAAAAGTTCTGAAGCGGAAGGTGGAAGAAGTCAATCGTCTCATGGATCACACGATGTAGAAGAAGCAATCTACTTTGATGTTGCTGTAATCCATCCGAGGTTGTTGCTCACCTTTTGCGAATTTATTTTTGCTCGCCGTGTGACGGCAAGTAGAGCTAAGCGGCTAAAACACGTCACGCATTTTACACATTTGTTTGATTTTCAGCTCATTGTCGAGATCACCGAGAAAAGCAATAACTTCGACCAATACATGTACATATCTGAAAGAGCCTACACTCTCCACCCGTCCATCGGACCATCTACAAAATCACGCGCGAATCACGTAGCAGCAAAAAAATCTCGGAAAAACGCGCACTTTTCGAGATTCAATGTAATGATGCTAAACGACCACTACGCAGCCTGCTTTGTTTGTCCGCCCACAAATCAACTTCTCTTGAGAAGAACAAGCATCCCGCAAGCTCAAGTACCGTTACACCATAACTCGATCATGAAGTTTACTGCTCTCGTCGTCACCACGCTTGTCGCCACAGCAAGTGTCACATTTGCTGCCAACTACCAGCCAGCCTTGAGAGCACTTGAAGAAGTTGCACCGAATGCTGCCGCGAAGCCGACCGAGGACAACATGCAACCTCAACCTGCTGGTGCTGATGCTGACAAGGAGCAGGGCGTTGACAAGAAGGCCAAGGAATGGTATGGATGGGGACGTCCATGGGGAGGCTACGGTGGATGGGGTGGCTACGGTGGCTATGTTGGCTACGGCGGATGGGGTAGTGGCTGGGGTGGCCTTGGCGGCTGGGGCGGCGGGTGGGGATGGTAGACACCGAAATTCCATTAATAGACGTCGGCTGGACATTCAGGCGGGCGATTGATTACGGTACTACCCATACTCGGGTTATCGATCATACCTTCAATGCTTGACCCCTCCCGTGATTGAGTGTCGTATCATTCATCTTTTTCGGCTACCACTCGAATCGGACCAGCATTACCATATGTGCCATAAATCAGCCGAAATTATCACTACTTAACGAAATCGATACTTTCTCTCTCAACAGTTGTCATTTATGCACATTCTTTCGATTGACATCACTTATGACCTTGAAGATACAAACAAAACTATGCTGTCTGACCGACCGCCTTGGTACGTAAATGAATTCTGCGCTAAGCAATGGTAATGATGAGTGCTGACAGACTCATGAATTTTCTCACGCGCATTGCAGCGACACCTAGTATGTTTTCACACGCGGCGGGGATTATTTCAGCTGCTAGAAGCGGAAACACCGGTGACGTGGCGGACCACGTTGTGGGTCTACTGAGTGCTGCACTTCGTTCTGACCCAGCTTCGGTGGATACTCCTGCTCCGGTTGTTGCCCCTACCGAAGCCCCAATGCCTGCATTAGCAAATTCACCAGCTGGTTCTGATTAGAAATCGAATGAAGCAGCATTGCTAAAAGAGCAGTGAAGCAGCTCCAGTTGGTTCGATATTTTAATAAGTTAACGAGCAAATCATTTGCATTTCTCATATAATACTTTTCAAAAATGTTCTTGCTACTCACATCGTAGGTACACAGGTGGAAATAGCGTGGAAATGGCTCATGCAGTGCTTTCAAGAACCTAATTTATGCCAAGTAGAGACTTAAGTTCTTCGTTACAATTATTCTACGATAAGATCGATCAAGGATGATATAAGTTGTTTGCAGTTTCTGTGGACTCAATGTAGCTGTAGTGAATTCAAACCATTGCCAAAATACAACATATAGTACATAATAATGTTAGATATGTTTTAATGGTATGATCAGATGAGCTGCTTCGCCCTTAGTTTTCCCGAGTTTTGATGAGAAATTTTGTGTGTCCAGCCTTGATGAAACCGGCGATTTACCTTTGCAGCAGTAACTTCCTGTAAAAAGCACAAGTAACTTGACTGATATAAATGTTCTCCATTTTGGTACCATCTTGAATATCTTCTTGCAACTTATGTACTGAATATCGCTTACTCGTAAAATAGATTCATTTTCCATTTTAGTATACTAGCTAAGTATCCTCCATTTTGAAACGCTACTTTATCGTAATATACTTACTAAGTATTCTAAAGTATTTTGCATACCGGTAAGCTAATACCGCTAACTCCGCACTTACTGTAAATTTTGAATACGCTTAACAGTACTAATTTGGAGTCGAGTTATCAGAAAAAAAAACTATATTTCAACAACCGATCTGGCGTGCAGATCTGTTGTCCCGACGACCATCTCCAGCAAGAATCGACACTTTTGAGTTGTAGCCATATTTTTCAATCCATTTAATTTGCGCTTCTTGTATCTAAAATTTGTCGAATGATCTTTCTTGCGAGAATTACTGGAGATGGGGCGGAAAATGCAGTGGTAACGCTAAAACCTTTCTTAGTGATTTCGAGCGCAGGTACTTAGCTTCTACTCTCCATGTCATTGTTCAATCGGACATCAAGTGCTCAAGTCAACGCAAGGTCTATCATTTGAAAGCTGCTACACCATGAAGACGTTGTTTGCCGCGCTTGCTATTACTCTTGTCTACGTGTCAACATTGGCGCGAGCTGATCATCCCAGTAACACAATCGCTGCCGAAAGGACCCCCACCATGTCCATGACCGACAAGACGCACGGACAAAATACTCCTGAGCTCGTCGTACCCGTCGGTGTCATAAGCAACACGATAGACGCACAGGACAACGACGTCCTCATCAGAAAAAGCAATATTGTCATTTCGAAGGCGACCGCGTGAAGCTTGCAAAAACGATCAAAGAGATGCTTTCGACCAGTTCGGAGACCAACCCAGCGATTATGATGAGTGCTGACAGACTCATGGATCTTCTCACGCGCATTGCAGCGACACCTAGTATGTTTTCACATGCGGCGGGGATTATTTCAGCTGCTAGAAGCGGAAACACCGGTGACGTGGCGGACCACGTTGTGGGTCTACTGAGTGCTGCACTTCGTTCTGATCCAGCTTCGGTGGATACTCCTGCTCCGGTTGTTGCCCCTACCGAAGCCCCAATGCCTGCATTAGCAAATTCACCAGCTGGTTCTGATTAGAAATCGAATGAAGCAGCATTGCTAAAAGAGCAGTGAAGCAGCTCCAGTTGGTTCGATATTTTAATACGTTAACGAGCAAATCATTTGCATTTCTCATAAAATACTTTTCAAAAATGTTCTTGCTACTCACATCGTAGGTACACAGGTGGAAATAGCATGGAAATGGCTCATGCAGTGCTTTCAAGAACCTAATTTATGCCAAGTAGAGACTTAGGTTCTTCGTTACAATTATTCTACGATAAGATCGATCAAGGATGATATAAGTTGTTTGTAGTTTCTGTGGACTCAATGTAGCTGTAATGAATTCAAACCATTGCCAAAATACAACATATAGTACATAATAATGTTAGATATGTTTTAATGGTATGATCAGATGAGCTGCTTCGCCCTTAGTTTTCCCGAGTTTTGATGAGAAATTTTGTGTCCAGCCTTGATGAAACCGGCGATTTACCTTTGCAGCAGTAACTTTCTGTAAAAAGCACAAGTAACTTGACTGATATAATGTTCTCCATTTTGGTACCATCTTGAATATCTTCTTGCAACTTATGTACTGAATATCGCTTACTCGTA
>MIQA02011607.1:0-11757 GCA_001887855.2 Sclerospora graminicola | reverse complement strand
TACTAGATATAACCGTGTTCAAAACACGGGCGACTTGAGGTGAGTATACGCGACGCGGCGACTCCCGGTGGGTTACCTTAAACTTCTCCAAGATCAGCGAAGATCAGACATCTTTCACCTTCCGGTGTCTTGTCTCTCAGAAAAGCTGATTTCGTCCGACTCAGCCAAGCTCTGGCCTGATCATCATCCATATCCTTGCCGGTAAAATCTTTCAATTCCGAGATCGCGGACATTCGCACTCGGGTGATCGTTCCGGAATCACTGTCAAATGCCTGCGCCGAGGCCATATTCGCCCTACGAGGCATCTCAATGTCCAGATCATCCGGATCGAAATGCTGACTGATCTCGCTTTCTGACTCCATGTCCACATCACTACGTGGGGGTGATCTGTGAAATCGATCTTGGTGACCGGCCTGGCATATCGATCGAACAATTCCGGCTGATCGGACTGATTCCATATCCACGTCCACGGGTTTCTTGACCGGTTTCTCAGCGGATTGATTCACGTTTGGTGCTAATCGCCATGGTTGTCCTTGCCCGGGTGTGTACTGAGGTAATCCATATTGTTCACTCGCAAATCGGTTCATCATAGTCGCGAACATGATTCTCATTTGCTCTGGGACCTCCGGCATGTTGGTAGGGTCACTGCTGGGAGTCGGATTGTTCTGTGGAACTTCTTGAGCATCTTCAAACTATCGTCCGATCCGACTCAACCACCTTTTCCTGTTCTGCGACTCGATCTTGGGGTCGATCTGCTTAATCCCTTTCGGGCCCAACGTCATACGTGTTATCCCAACCGAGGCGTCGGTGGGGGCCGCTCCAGATTGTGATGACGATTGATATATCTTCTCAATATCCATAGGATATTCAACCAACTGTGGTTGGTGCGAAGGATCCGCGATCGGCGACTGGACCACTGGGTTCGCCCCTAGTAACGAGGCAAGGTGATCATACAGGTTGTCATAGCTTCTCTGATCGTCCCTTGATCCAGATCGAACAGTATATTTGCGTCGAAGGCACCAGTAGTGAAGCCAACTTCGTCGATCTGCGTCAAGAGGTTCCTGATCAGATCAAGTTGACTGCCTGTGATCACCGGCCGGGTCGCTCGGCCTTCAAGCTTCCCGATGATCTTAGGTTTAATGATCTTCATCACTCGGTTGGTAGCCAGGAACTTGTGAAACTCTCGAAGATAGAACAGTCGTTCCACATCTTGGACAGTGGTCTTCTCGGCTGGTTCGATCTTCTCTTCGTCCTCCTCGAAGATCTTCGGTTTAGGTTTCACATATTTTTTAGGTGGATCACAATGATCCGCCCCCATGTTTTTCTGTCTTTTTCCATTTTCTTCTTATGCATAGGATCAAGGTTAGCACCTCGATCCTTTCCCGGGTTATAGTTAACTTTACTATAACCCAGATCGGCCCCGATCGGGGCCATGTGGGGAGTTGTTTCATCTTTAATCTCGACCTGGCACTCCACCAGACCAGGTCGATCATCGCTTCCTTTAGAAATGGACAGCATCGGAGGCGATACGCCTTCCTCCAATACACCCGAAAAAAGTTTCCTCCACTTTGATTTTCACATCTTTTTCATCATCAAAGAAATCACGGTGATATCCTGAGTCACCAAGTGATCCGGGCACGCGCACCATTGTGGTGGAGCCGATTTCCAAATCCATGACCAAAGTCTTGGGTGGAATCCGGATACCCACTGGCCCGGACGACCAACTATCGGAGGGGGTACTCCGTTGATCCTGATCAGCATCAGAATCAGATGAATCACCATTGTGGTGACTGATCTGATCCTCCCGGTCATCTGACCGGTCTGCATGCGCGTCAGGATCTATGTTTAACTTCATCTCACCTTGTGTACCCGTTGATCGGGGGTGGTTACACTCACTTAGGTGGACTCGGTGACGAAAACGATGATCTTGATCAGGTCGGAGGGATGACCTTCTCGAGACGGGGGGTGTCCTCGGGTGGAAATCTTCACCGGAGAACGGGTTGGGGTCGATACTTAATCAGTATCTAGGCACTGAAGTTCGTCTGATCAGGCCAGCCAATGAGAGAGAGATAATACGAAACCAAGAGAACGCGATCAAACCACGATCTTCCACAGTAATCCACAAACGTTATCTCCACAAAACCTTTCCAATATTATTGACGTGTTCCAAACACGTGTGCGTTGAGGGTGAGGTTCGATCACCTAAACAAACCCGTCGGGGGTCTTCCGGTAAGCCAAAATGCGTCTAAGTGCGTCTTAACCGGGAATTAGTTGAGCAAGAGGGGACTAATCAACCCTGTGCTCCCAATGACCGCACACGTGGCGGAGCGACTCTTTGCTTAGGGGGGAAATCAAAACCTGTTATTATATGCAATGTCCTATACCTGTGTACCGTACATCAACTCATGCCTGACTTTTACTTCGAGCCTATTTACTTCGTCGCACGGTTGCGTAGCACCACCTTGCCCATCCTGGCTGCACCTTCAAGCTGATCTGTACCGCTTCTGCCCTGATCACGACCCGACTCCTAGAAAGATCTTCAACCCATCCCGATCTTCGATAAACGACCTTGAAACCACCTGAGATCTGCTCTTCTGACACTTGTCCACTTCGTATCCAGCCCGACTTAACCGAGAACTCCCCTTGCCTTCGCATTTAAACGCCGGTTTGAGGCTGATCAGCCCCGATCACGATCGGCATAGCGATCACCCGAGTGATCAGGCAGTGATCAGGGTGATCAGCCCTTGATCACCTCGGGAACCCTCTGAGTCACCATCGCAACGACTTTATTCATCTGTCCAGCCATACTCCCGACCTTTATACCCTGTCGGGGCAACCATTTAACACCGATCTCTGCTGATCAGGCCTGATCAGGCCTTGCCACGTCATCCTTGGACAAACTCATAGGTTATCATCACTCACACAACCTGTCACTCCACATGCCCGACTTCATTCCACATCTAATCGTCATTGCTCGGGCATAATCAGCCGATCAGGCCGTAACTTCGTGTCATGATCAGCTTCAACCACTCGTTTTACATCCACGGGAACTCCACTTAGTAATTGTGATAACGATCATGATCGTGATCTCCATCGTTCCATCAGTGTCTGGGACTGGGCGTAATGACAGTACTTGGCTGATTTCTTCACATCGTGAATACCCGTTGTCCGCCATCTTTTCATCATAACTGTGATCAGCCTTTTCCCACCCATCAACCGTCATATGTTGATGGGTGTTCCATCGTCACCAATCAACGGCCATGTGTGGTCCACTTCATTCTCAATATTTTCCGGTCGCTTTACCACAGCCACCCCTGAGACAAACTGCAGCCGCGCAACGACTGCAGTTCGACTCACTCACTTCCAAACTTCCTCTCTGGCGATCACCATGGCTGACTCGAGCCGATCTTCTCTTCCTTCTTCGTCTTCTTCGGCTGCCCGCCCGATCGCTGCCTCGCCTTCCGTTTCCAGTTCGACTAATCCCGCGATCGCCCCGATCACGACTTCGGCGCCGATCACGACCAGCCTCATCCGTCCCACGACAACCATGACTCCGTATCGCCCGCCTTGGAATCCTCCCGCTCGACCTTCTTCAGATCGCCCCCTCCGTTACTTGGAACAGCTCGCTCGTCTAATAGATGGATCGGGTCCACTCACGTTGGGGTCCGTGGAAGCTTGCCGACTACGGTCTGAACTCCGAAGTCAATTCCCGAGTTGGTTTCTCTATATGATACCAATCGGGCACTTAACGGTGAGTTATCCGACCGTCGGATCGTTGCCGATTCCTTGGCACATGATTCTGCTGATCTGGCTAGCCAGCTGTCGACTCTTCGGCTAGATCACGACCGACTTGACCAAGACTTACAAGACATGACTGATCGCGTTCAGAGTTTGACGATGGAGCGTGATCAGCTATCAGCTGACCTCGCTGCTCTGCGCCTCTCCAGGCCTTCGGACACCGTCGCCTCTTTACAGTCGCTGATCGGTTCGCTGACTATTACCATCCGCCATCAAGGTACGTTTATCCCATTCACTTCTTCTGTAATCCGTATATGACTCTCCATGTTTATTTCCAGACGAACGTATTGAGGCAATGAAAGACTCGATGGTCGAGATGGTGGATCATCTACAACGGCTCGATGATCACCGTCTCGACCGTGATCAGCTGCTTCGCGACAAGATCTGCACTGCCGAGGACGTAGAGCGTCGGGAAGTCGAGGTTCGCTACTCGGATGAGCAGGTCCAGCTTCTGGTCAAGCAACTTTCCGATTCTCGCATCGGCCGCGCCGACATACAGAAAAGGTTGTGCGAGAGTCGGTAAGCAGCTGAAGGTTGCCGGCGCGAGCTTAATCTTGCTCGGGTTAAACTTGAAACCCTAGAGCTCGATGGTCGCGCCTGGCTCCAGCATAACGTCGACTTGAGGAACCTTGCGGTGCAGACTATGGAGAGGTGGACCAAACCGAACACCGGTTCGGGGTCAGTTCGGACGGCTTTACAACGGCTTCCTGAGCCTTCACTCGTCTGGAACACCACCACAGTCTTCCGAGTCTGCCCCGCCATCACCAGCGTCTTCCGTCGCTTCCTTGCCCCGTGATCAGCCCTCCAGCGGCTTCTGCGTTTACTCAATCTCGTTTACCAGCGACTTCGAGATCAGCGCCTTCGGTCTTGAGTTCTGCGAAGCGCAAGCGGACCAGCTCGTCAAAGAAGAAGATGTCTCCCGCCAAGCGCTCTCGTCTCATGGTTGACTCGGACGATGAGTCGACTGATCTGGACGAGAGGACGTTGTCCGTTCTTGCCCGATTGCGCAGTACTGATCGCCGCACTCCAGCGCCAACCCTTTCCGGCGTAAGTTCGCTGGCCCAGGCTGTTACTTTGCTTGAGTCCGAGGACGAGGACGACGATGATCTCGAGGAGGAGACACCGGCTCCGGCAGATCCCAACGTTCCTCCACCGGCCAATAGGGCAGTGATCGCCCCACCGCTCAATTTCCCCGGGCGTTTTCATCCCGGCGAGCCGATCATCGATCGAGCAGGACGATTACAGCTATAATCCGAACCAAAGGTTCATGGATTTGTACGTCGTCATGCAGGGCAAGCCGACTTCTGCTCACATGGCCACTCGGAAACCTTGGAGTGCTGATCAGGTATGGGATCTGACGCCTCAGGTTCTTGCTGTGAGGCACAAACTCGTCCCTCGCTTGTGGTCCCGCCCGCCAGGCTGGATCTTTCCGACAAGATCGCCGGCGCCCAAAGACAAGCAGTGGCAACCGAGGGTGCTGACCAGAGGCGCTATTGAGCTTCTGATCGATTCAGCACCTTGGGATGTCCTCCTGACACCTATGCCCGGGCTGGCGTTTCCCGATCGCCCTTGGTTTGTTGAGCTGCAGGGACGTTTGGCCTTGTATTACCAGGAACACGTTCAAGCGATATGGGAGGCGACCCACCATTTCCCGATCACGGCGGCGATGCGCAAGGACGCGTGGATCGAGCATTACCATCATGCTCGCAAGCGTCGACGCACCAAAGCCGGGGCTGCCTGGGCCGCGATCTGCGATTATATTGTCAACGGGATTCATCGCGGCGAGTGCGATCTGGACGTTTTCTTGTTTCCTGCCGTGCTGCATTTACCTGTTCGTCGGGCGGGATCGCGAGGACTCAAGGCTGACGGCGGGGAGTGGTATCCCGGTTATGGGCATCCAACTCCGGTCGCCACGTTGCGTGATTGCCTGATCTGGACCGATCAGCAGGAGCCTTGGCGGAACCAGTTCCGATCAAGCCCCATGGATCATCCAGGGTTCGCGGTTTCTCGCCTGCGCACTAAGTATGGCCCGTGATCGTCGTGACAACCAACTTTCGTTTCGTTTTTCCATAATCACTAATATATCACAACAGTTCTTGATGATTTTCACATTCCATATTCACACTTCCTGTTCAGGTCTCACTATTGTCTCCATCTTGTATGTCGATCGATCACATGTATGCAAATATAGTTTCTCGTGCATTATATGTATATATGTACATCCATTTACTCCAAACCAGCTCAACCACCCTGATCTCCACTTGCTCGATCATTACATTTAGCTGATCGGTCACACTGTGTCAACCCAGGCTATTGAGATTCCTGGTTGCCCTCTTCGTGGGTTTGCATCACTCCAAATCTGTTTCGTCTCACCCGATCACGTTCAAATTATCTTAATAGAGCTCCACAGTTCAGATCACATTCGTCTACCCACTCGGGATCGTCATAACCCTTCCACCGAACCAAGTAATCACGATTGGTCCGGCCAAATCGGGTTCTCTTGCCTGATCGGGTATCCAAAATCTTCTCCACTTCAAATTCGTTCTGGTCCAACGTTCTTTCCCAACTGTCTTCTGGCAAGAGAGCTTCGTCGAAGTCAAACCTTGGCTGATCATCGCATGACAGCCTGGTTTTGGGCCGATCGGGGTATTCCCGAACCAGCTTCAGCTTCGACAAATGGACGATCGGGAAAATTCCGTAATCGGTACCTGCAGTAATCAACCGAGCGGCATGATCACCGATCAGTTTGGCTATACGGAACGGTCCATGCCACAGATGTGCTAACTTCTTGGCATATCCTTCTTTCACGCGATCCAAGTAAAGCCAAACCCTTGATCCCGGCTCGATATTATGCGAATCAGCCTGATCATTGTTCCGATCAGCTCTTTCTTGGATGGCCCTCCGCAATCGTTCGTTGACTTGCTCCCGCGCATGTTGGTAGTGACGTTGGAGTCCCATACGCCATCGACGAGCTTCGCGATCTCGACCTCGGGTGCATCCAACCGGGATCACCGACTCGATGGTAGATCGGGGTCCCAACCATACGCCAAGTAGAACGGAGTATCTGTTCAAAAGTATCATTTTCCATGTTGCTGTAGGAACTTAAGCTTAAGTCAAGTCGTAGTCGATAATGTTGAATATACTTGCACTTGTTTGTTGAAACTTATACCTTACTTTGTCAAGGTATAACAGTCGACGTAGGTGCCAAGTTAGACGTTGTCGCGTAGATTGAACACAGGGACTTAGTTAATAAAAAGTGTATTAAGAAGTGATTAAGTATCTACCTAATCAATATGCATGCGAAGTGTCGAGACTCACGAGACAATGTGCAAGCAGTTTTAAAACCTACACTAAAGTTACCTCGAAATAAAGTCGGTTATGGTCCGAATACTTTTCACCCAACTTTACTTAAATATAGCAAAGTACCGTAAATCTCTCAAAAAAGTGCTCCAAAGTAGTACCGTAATAGTAACCATTATGTAACTAACATAATAATTAACAATACCGATATACCGTAAAACTTCACTTTTTAACACTCCTTCTTGAAATGAAATCGGTCATCACTTCAAACCAATTTCAGAGCGTAACTCGTTGAGTCTTGGATATGGTGCTTTAGTAAGCAAATCTGCCAGCATATCTTGCGTAGGAACATAGGTAGCTTCGATTTCACCGTCCTTTAATTTCGAAACAATATACTTTAATCGTATATCAACATGTTTCATTTTTGAGCTTCCTTCCATGCCGCTTATCATCTTGATTGCAGCTTGGTTATCCATATTCAACACCATAGGACTCTAGACTTTTAACCCAACTTCTTGAATAATTCACGAAAACCCAACATTTCCACTTCAATTTTTGAAGCCGCGTAAAATTCGCTTCCATTGTAGACAGCGAAACACCGCCTTGCTTCTTGCAAACCCAATTCAAAACGATCCCGTCCATTAGCACGACACCTCCAGTAGTTGATTTTCGATCATCCTTTGATCCTGCGTAATCAGAATCGCTGTAGGCCTTGATGGTTGCACTTGTGTTCGCATTTTTCGAGGTCCCCATATGTAATTTCATATGTTTCGATCCTTTGAGGTATCTCGCGATTCGCTTAGCCAAATCCCAATCCACTTGCTTTGGTGCGTGAGTTCTTCTGGTCGCTTTGTGTACTGCAAAGGATATGTTGGGTCTTGTACACCGACAAATCCATAGTAAGCTTCCAACCAGCGATTGAAAAGATTTAATTGAAACTTTTCCGTCTTTTGGCAAGACTTCGCTTTCTCCAAGATTCAAATCTTCGTATTCTTGGCTTATGGGTACCTTCACTGGATTGGCGTCTTTCAACTCAAAGTCCTTGAGTATCCCGTCAATCATCACTTCTTGATCTAGGATGTATCCCATGCTTTCATCGTAAAATACTCGCATGCCCAAAAACTTAGAGACTTTTGCCGATGATTTTTTATATCCAAGACTTTCATATTTTCGAAAAAATCGTCCACCAAGCTTTCTTTGGTTCCGGTCACCAGTAGATCATCAACATAAACTCCCACGATCACCGTATCATCGTCTGTTGATCGTACGTAAAGACACATATCCGTCATGCACTGCGAAAACTTTAGTTCAACCAATTTTGCATGTAATAATCGATCCCAAAGTCTCCCAGCTTGCTTGAGTCCATACAACGTTTTTTCCAGTTTCAAAACTTGTTCTGAAGAGTTCGGTTGACTTGAAATACCGTCGTTTAGCTCCATACCTTTCGGAATATGTAGGTATATATCATGTTCGTCCTCGTAAGCTTTCACGTATGCGTTAGGTATGTCCCCATGCTTTGCGGGGACTTTCCACCTGCATGCCAAACCCAGAATTAACTTCACTGTTCCCATTTCAATGACGGCCGCGAAAGTCAAAGCGTAGTCAATGCCGAAACGCTGTTCGTTTCCACATGCCACTAATCTTGCCTTGTAACGTTCGATATCGCCATTTTGATCAGTCTTAGTCTTGAACACCCACTTAGTGTGCAGTCGCGTGCAGTCCTTTGGCTTCTCGATGACTTTCCATACCTTGTTGTTTTCAAGGGCCGTGATTTCCTCTTTCATCGCCGCAATCCACTTTACTTTGTTCACACTCTTCATTGCTTGAGCGTAATTTTTCGGGTCCACTTCGCCGACAAATTTACCATACCCAGGTCTGGAACTATATCTTCATCGGTCTTGCTTTCTTCGTCTGTCTTTGATTCCGAAGTAGTTTCCTTGATATAGCTTCTGGCTCCATGTCGTTCTCGTTGCCATGACTTTTTCTTTTGGTTTTTCTTCGGTTTGTTCTTGTGTAGCTCTTGTTGTCGATCTTGGGCTCCTTCTAACTCTTGGTCTTCGCTCAATTCGACTTGAATTTGCCTGTTCTGTTCTTCATCCAGTGTCTCGATGTTCTTGATATGCTGGGTGACCACAACCTTTTTGTCTTGTTTCAGATATACCTTGAATCCTTTGGTTTTCCTCGCTTTTTCCAACGATAAGGCCGATCTGGGCTCTGTGTGCGAGCGAGTTCTTCCCCGGATTTCTGTAGACTGTGCATGGAGATCCAAATGCTACAATACTTCCGAGCTTCGGCTTTTGTCCGCGTAGAAATTCGATGGGCGACATGTGTCTTGTGTTCGCGCTTGTGGGACTTCGATTTATGATGTAGGCCGCGTATTGTACGGCATCTCCCCAAAATGCCAGGCTTAATCCACACGAAAATATCATGCACCGAGCCATATTCATAATGGTTCGATGCATGCGCTCTGCTTTTTCATTGCTTGATTGGTTTCCTGCTTCGCTAACTTGTCGCGATACTCCAGTACTTTTGCAGAAGCCGTCAAGGTTTTTATACTCGACACCTCCATCGGTGCGTAGGATATGCACCTTGCAATCAAACTGCCTTTCGAAAAACGCCAGGAAATGTTCGAACTTCTTGGCAGCAATGTCTTTGCTCTTCGCGAGGAAAACACGAACGTAATTTGACTTGAAATCCACAAAATTTATCATGTATCTGTTTCCGAATCTATCTCTCGGGGTTATAGGCCCCTTGAGGTCGGAGCAAATCACACCCCCGATACGATCGGTTGGTGCATTATCACCACTGTCTTTCTTGGACGTTGGGTTCTTCGTTTGTTTTCCTTGTGCGCAAGTCAAACAGTTGAGTCTTCGGGTATCCGTTAACATAATCCCACTTTTGGGGTCTTTTGCTAACTTTTCCACGGCATCGTAATTTAGGTGACCCAACCGCGCATGGAAGTGCATAAGAGAACCTTTTTGCACGCCGGTGTCGCCCTCAGTTTCCTTGTCGCTTTCTTGTAAGATCACCATGATCGAGTCCCGATCGGAATTTACTGGGACGTCAACTATAACTTCAACTGCAAGTACTTTGTTCTCCTTTTTTATGTCAAAGATATGACGTTTGCTGTTACGGTGCCTCATCACGCGCCGACCACTGACGTACACCATTTCGCATCCCTTTTCTTCCAAGAGTCCATACGACAAGATGTTCCTTGAAAGGTTCTCCACATAGTACACGTCCATGATTTTTAAGGTATGTACGGTTTCGTTTGACGTAACTTGTACTTGCACCCAACCTTTCTTCGATACCTTCAGGGTTTGTCCATCTGCTTGAAAGCATGTACCGTTGACTCCTTCTGCATCCCGCAGATAGGTCTCGTTATTGACTAGGTGCATGCTTGCACCACTGTCAAGTATCCAGCTATTGCTGTTCGACACCATTGAATTTTTTGTGATCGCCAGCGTAAAATCAATTTTGTTGCTGGGTTGAGGCACGATTCCTTGCTTTCTTGACGTTTTCTTGTATTTTGAAGTTGCATGTCCTGGTCTACCGCAATTTGAGCACTTCTTTTCCTTGGGCTTGTCTTCCACGTAATTGATTGTGTCGTTTCCGAATTTTGTGGATCCTCTGGCATCATTTTCGATGGCTGCCGCAAATTGGCAAAGCTGTTCCGCTTGCCTGAGGAAATCTATTCTCGTGGGATCGAACTTCGACATTAATATTGTCTTGAGTTCACTTGAAGCGTAGTGTACGATATTTTCCAGGACGAGAGGCTCACTTCCTCCCACTGCCTCGGATACGGCAACCATATATAGGTAGTGCTCGTTCCAGCTGCGTTTCGGATTTTTTCTGCTGGTGAATAACTTCATTGACTGAGCAGGCGTTATTGTCGTATTAAACGCACTCAGCATCTTGTTCATAATGTGAACGAGCGTTGGTGACTCGTTCCACAATGAATCTACTTGTCGCTGATAATACCTTTCGGCTGTACCGCTGAGGTAATGTCCAAGGAGGTCGACCTTGATGTCCTCGCTCCATAGGTATCCGCACGCGGATTCAACGATGGATATTTGTCGAATGAATCTTGTTCCCCATTGTTTGAAACCGGCACCGAGCCCTCGGTAGACCTCCTTTCCGTCAAAAACTCGAATTGAAAGTTTGCAGTCTTTTGCTGTGGGTGTCCGGTGCATCTGTTGAGGCGGTTGTCAAAAAGCTGCTTGAGGCGGTATCGGAACGCCTTGCTGCATTGGTGCACCTTGTGGCACTTGACCGCCATGGTTCCCATACACCGGTTGTGGTGGGAACCGAAAATCTGCTGGTGGTGGAGTAGGTCCAACATTTTTCACATCTGGTTCTTTCCAGTGCTCAGTTGGGTATGGTTTCTTTTCGGGCGTAGTGTCAAAGGATGCCATTCGCATCCGAGTACCAAGCCTCATTGAGTTGTTGAAACCATATTCATCCACGTTGATCCTTGAGTTCTCCAATTTTTCCATCCGTTCGGCTAGCCCTCGAACCAGCTTCAGTATCTCTGCTCCTTCAGCACCCAAACCTGCGTCCTTTTGTTTCTCACGACTATCGCTGTCGACGACATTGTGACCTTTTGGGCTCATAACCTGTTCAAAAGTATCCTTTTCCATGTTGCAGTAGGAACTTAAG
>MIQA02011594.1:0-13558 GCA_001887855.2 Sclerospora graminicola | reverse complement strand
GCGTCTAAGAGCGTAGCTTCACCTTCGCGCACATCGAACGTTTGCCGATGCGCGGGCGTATGCAGATCCGTATAGGTGGGGGGGGATACGGAGCCACATAGCTGCATGTTGGCGCGCAACGCCCAATCATCACTGGATTGTGAGGCCGAATCATGCATATTTTAGAATGGGTGGCCAAGTGGTGGAATTTCAATATTGCGATATACCAGTGAATATTGCGCATTCCCGAAATCGTAATATTTCCGCAACAGAGGAATTATATGTTTTGTTTTTGTTTTAACGTAGTCTATTTATTAGTACTTAACTATTAGCTACAATAAATTCACTTAAAGCAAAATCTAGTCCTTACTCCATATGATTCTCTTCTGCAAGTGAATCAGATCTTTGTACGTCTTCTCATCCGGTTCAAATGCCTTGGCCGTAAACAAAATCGCTGGTATGGATAAATATGATCATTTATCCGACAAGTTCCGACACTTTTTCAAGTCTAAGTTTCCCGTTTTGGATAATGTCGGAGCCAAATGCTTCCGACATTATCCTCCGACACATATAAGAATTTGTATACAGGAACCATCTGAAAGGAACATAAAAAAGAGCGCTTAGAGAGCGGAGCCCCACCGGAGCGAAGCGAAGGTCGGGGGCGCGGCGCGTAGCGCGGAGTACAAGCACCTACGGGGAGGGACAATCTATTGCAGAGCCACCGCAGCGCAGCGGAGGTCGGCGATAGGGAGCGCTCTAGCGGAGCGGGCGCGACTTAGCACCCCGCCGCAATAAGCGGTGTTAATTGGATTATAATTGTTTTCCTAGCCCTATTTAATTTGAATCCAATCAATGGTGTCGGATCTTTTGTAGCCATGTCGGAACCGTGATGGTATGGCTATCGCGTTAAAAAGCATAACTCGTTCCATCACCGACGTCCCACACTTCGTCGCAGTCAGTAGCCGTCGTTTCAGTGCACGTATCCGCTCTGCCCAGTTTGTTGCTGTTAGATTGTGCTTGCCCACTTGGTAGCCTAGGTAACGTACTGTATCTTCCTCCTTAACCAGCGGAATTCCGTAAGTGAGTAACCGTTGGGATACTTTTCCAAAGGTGAGAATATGACTTTTCGCAGGTTGCATTTTCAAACCCGATAATTGTCCAAACTTGTCCAAAATTGTCATTGCCTTGTCTAGTTGCTCCACTTTTGAGAAAAAAATGGTGGAGTCATCCACGAAGGCCGTAAAGGTGTGAATCCGTCTGGAAGCATCCCCTCGTATCGTAAAACCTTGAATTTCCGGGTGTTGCTCCATTGCCATGCCTAAAGGCTCCACCGCCAAGATGAACAATAAGGGTGCCAGCGGGCACCCTTGTCGAATTCCAGATGTCACCAACATTGGGTTGGACAGTTGCCCATTTACCAAAAACCGTGCTGTTGTACTGTGATGCAGAGCTTGTATCAACGAGATGAATCTCCCGGAAAATCCGAATCTCGTTAACGTTTCCATCAAATAGTGTCGATCCACTGTATCATACGCTTTCGCAAAATCCACTAGTAAAATTCCACCACAGTCTTCCTTTGTTCGCTGTCCGATTTCCTGCTGTTGCTTAAGTAGTTGTAACATCATCACCACAGCCCTATCCATCCTCCTTCCATGCACGAAACCTTGTTGAGAATCCCCTATCAGTCGCCCCAGAAATTTCTGTAATCTCATCGCCAAGATCTTCGCGAAAATCTTGTAGCTCGTCTGGAGCAGCGAAATCGGGCGGTAATCCATCGCATTAACTGACTCACCTTTTTTCTTCAGCGGTATTATCACCGCTTCCAAGAACGAATGTGGTGGCGCCGCCCCTTGGAGAACATCATTATACACTGTCACCAAATCCGGAGTAATGTCTTCTGCAAAGTCCTTGAAAAAGTCGTTGTTTAAGCCGTCCGGTCCTCCCGCTTTACGCCTATCCAATGTCTTGATCGCGAACTTAATGTCATCAGCATCGATTGGGTCCAGTAAACTCGCATTTTCGGCACTGGATACCTGTCGTTCTGCCCAGTTCGTACCAACTCCTGCAGCACCTTCTTAACGTCCTTTCTGTCCACCCTCCTATGTACTCTGCTTAAAATTTGCTTCCACGTCCAGGCGAATTTGTCCGGTATGGAAAGGTCCACTGTACGATCGGGGCGTGAATCTTGGATAATGATTTGTTCCACCCTTTGGTCCTTCTCCCATGTCGCTGTGCGTTGAAAGAGCCATCGAATATTTTCGTTAGATCGACATAGCTTTTTCGCAATCCTTACCTGATTAAAGCATGCCACTTCGTTTTCTGCAATACTCAGAATCTGGTCTCGACTGGTTGTGCGGCTAAAAAGCGCTTGTTCGAGGAGTTTCGCGTGTCGTCTCCTTCTTTGCACCGTTCTTTTTCTGACTCTGATGATCGACGCCACCCAGGAATCTTTCACCTCCTCCCAATGTGCCGCATCTGCATAACCCTCCTTCGAACTTGCTCCCATGACCTCTCTGATCTCCTCTTGAACTTTCACTCCCCATGTTCCTCGAATCGGGTATTGCAGACGGAAGTGTCGATTTCTCGCGTCCTTCGTCCTTCCCTGCGTGTCACAGAGATGCCGCTCCACTTGTTCATGATCGGATGGTACCCCAGGTCGGCTCGTCCGTACCTGCTGTACCCACGTATACTGCTCTTCCGTAATGTATATTCGATCAATTCTGCTCGCGGATTCACCTCTCCAAAATGTGTACTCTTCGAACTCCGCAATTTCCTCCGGGCTCCAGGCCGAAAATTGCGCTAAGGCCGCATCCTGTAATTTCCATGCGTTTATGAGTCTTGACAAATCCGGACTTTCCGTGGTCCGTCTTCTTCTCGTTGGTCCAGTCCGATCCAGAATAGGATCCTCCACGCAATTGAAATCTCCACCGAAAACCACCTTTGAGTGGAGTTGCAGCTTCCACACTTCTATGCTTTTGTAAAATGTCGCTCGTTCCTTGTCTCCAAATGAAGGTGCATATATGTTGATGCATTTCCACTCATTCCACTCAATTCCCATGATTCTATCTGTCGCCTTGACGTCCACGCTCTTGCTTTAACCCCCGTCCTTGGCGTCAACAAAATACCTACTCCACCTGTCTTTTGCGTTGAAATACTCCAGAAAGCCAGGCGATGGTTTCCATCGAAATATTTCCACATGCGTTCCCATTGGTCTGTCAATTCTTGAGCTTCTTCATTACTGGTGATGTGGGTTTCCTGTATGAAAATGCAGTCCGGTCGTGATTTAACCGGGATGTTCTTCCATGATTGTAACCACGCCAGTCTTGTTCCCATCGAAAACCCCCGGACATTTTGTGTATTTTTCGTGACTCCACGTGCTCCTTCCGTTCCTTGGAGTCCCAACTCATGCGTTTCTGTAGCACACACCGTTTTTCTAATGTAACGATCCATACCAGCGTACATCTCTTGAATTTGGTCCTCTTCCGTGTCCTCACGTGGCATGCCCTTAGTGACAATGGGGCGCCATCGCCCCTCTGTGAGTGAGTATCTCTGTGGTGTCCATATCAACCTGTTCTGTCTCCCTATCAGACATAGAAACGTTAGTTAAAGCTAAGCCGAAATAACGGGTAAAATCCGTCCAGACGTGTCCATCATCTTCATCCAATCGCTTGGCCAGCGCTTGAAAATTAATCTCTCGCGCTCTTAGCAGTTGAAACCTTCGAATTTTGATCCATATTGGATCAGACGGTAGTGCCGTTTCTCCTGTCACTGCAGCCAATTGTTGACTGAACACATGAGCACACAATGCCGTTAGAGCAAAGGTAACATGTTTGCGAGGTCCACACAGCTTCTATAACGCGTTATTGCCATAGTTGTACCCCTTGAGCGTTGTCCAGTGTTGGCTGCTTGCTCTCAATACTTGTCGTTGGTTTTCGCCTGGCAGTCCGCTTACTCGGTGAGCCCAGTCCTTAAGGAAGTTCTCTAGTTTGGTCTTGGTTCCAGTCGACGTGCTCAAGGAAATCATTGCGTCCCAATACTGCGCCCTCCAGTCTCGGGCCAGTTCGTCAATTACCGCATTTCCCATTCTGGCAATTATGAAATGGAGATTGTCGCAGTACTCCAAGAGCTGCGTCAGTGCAAGCCGGTCCTTTTTTGCCGCCTTCAAGCAATCTCCTTCCGACGCAGTAAAGGTCGGAAAAGGTACGTCTTGATGCGGCCATACCTTCGCCATCGCATTCCTTACTTGTTCTGCCATAGACGCCTCCTCTTCTGTGTTCACGCCTGCTATCATCTTCGACTCAACTGCTCTCTTTTTCCGTGGCCTCTGTGGCTCTGCGTCTTCTGTGTTGTCTGTAACAGCTGCCCCGTTTGCCATCCCTGAGCCTCTCGTCGTAATTTCCTGCGTGAGTCTTTGTCCGTGCTGTTGTTCGATCGCCACAGTTCCGGCCGTGATTGTGTGCCATTCCCATAATGTCTGCTCCGAGATGTTGTATGTTCTTGCCACGCATTGTCGTACTTGTGCATCTCTTATATCTGCCCGTAACAGTTCTTCCTGGTGATGATCGGGTAAGAACGTAACCGTCTCCACCAAGAACTTGAGCAATTCCTTCTGTTTTGCGTCATTCCAACGTAAGAGCTGTTCAACTTGTGCCTGGATGATTTCACCCGTTTTCGTGTCTTGTGAGAAGCTTACTAACGCTCCTCCTCCTTCCTGTTGCTGCTCGACTGGCTTGTGCTCATCTTCTTCTCGGGTACGCTTATTATTGATGCCCCTTGCGTCCGTATCCGTCATTTCTACATCCGGTTTGTCCATTGCCCCTGTCGCTGCCTCCTCTTGGGTTCGCCACCCGTGCACGTACGCTTGGTAATGAATGTTTTGAAAGTGAATTAGCAACGGTAACTTACCCTTCCCTTTCTTTACCTCTTCTTTAAGCGATATCACTTCTTTAATGCATTGCCCCAGTGAGATTGGGAATTCCCCGCACGTTGCGAATTTCTTCCGTTGTTGGACTCGAATTTCCGGCGCAAAGTGAATCGCCCCTGGCTTTCCACTGACTTCATCCACGTTTATGACGAAAATATGTCGTTGCAGGAGTGTCCCTAAACATATTAGCGTGTCATTGCTTCCCCAGTTTTGGCTACTTACCGTTGCATCTAATTTAGATGAGCTGTTCGCGTAATCCTGTAAGTATTTCTTGAACTCGTCCTCTGATTGCTTCGCCGCCATTTTTTCATATCCCCTCCCTAGGCTACGCAATGTCTGTTTCCGCACGCCGGCTGGGAAATTCGCCTTAAAATCCATAAGTCCTCTTGCTTCGCATCCTTTCTTGATCTCTGCAGCTGCTTTTTCCAGAATGGATGGACTGTCTTCTAATGACGAGTTGAATAATGCCTGAACTATACTATACGGTTGACAATTACCTGTCGATGGCGTCATTACCTGTTGTAGCCCCATTGCCAGTATCGCGTCATTGAGATTCAATTCCTTGTCCTTCAGGTGCTGTCCTGATTCCCAGTCGAATGGGTGGAGCGGTCCTTTCGTATGAGTCAGTGTCTTCATCATGTTTCCTATTTCTGCTTTGACTTGTGCCTCCACTATGAGGAGATCTGTGTTTTCCTGTTGCCGCCCTCGCGCACTTGTTTTCACTTTTGATTTGGGTGGCCCATCCTTTGTTCCTGAGCTGATATTTTTTATTTTTAACCGGTTTTGTTTCCGGTTCCGGTTCAGTTTTTATCTTTAAAACCGATTCTTTATCCGGTTTTGCAACTTCCGACCGCAGTACCCTCTTCTCGGTATTCTGGGATGCGACCGTTTCCTTCTGTGTTAACGGTTGGTCCTGCACACCTCGCTCCGTCCCATCTTGAACCTGATCATTCCTTACAACCGTCACCCCATTTTTCTTTTTCTTCACCACCATCCATTCACCGTCGAGCTCCGCTTTCGCTGTCTGCTGCTGCGCCTTCTCCGTGGGTGGGCAATCCCGTCCCGCCGGCTCTGATGTAGAGGCCGACGGCTGTTCTTCCTTCGTCTGCGCGTTTCCTGTCGTCTCTTCGTTATCCTTATCGCTGGCTGGTTGCTTTCCTGCCTGCTCCTTCTGTCGTCGATTCCGCATCAAAGCATCCTGTTCTTCGCAGTTTTCCCGTACCTCTTTCATTAGCGTCTCCATGCTGTCGAAGATTGGTTCCGGCGTATCGATTAACTCCGCCTCTTCTACTGTTACGGTAAGGCAATTCTCTCCAAATAATTTTTTTTGCGTGACTGAGCACCCTCTTATTTGATGCCCTGCTTCTCCGCAGCGTAAACAATGAAGCTTACCTTTCGTACCTGGATGCTCTAACGTGAGTATGTGCTCACACCATATTAATCGTGAGATATTTTGCGGAGTTGTTTCGGGCACCCACTGGCCGCGATAACGATCTCCCAGTCCAGTGAAGTTGTTGACAGAGGTCCCCCTGAGTCAAGTTCTTCGAATCGAAAATCAACTGTGATTACCGACTGGAGATATCCGTGCAATCGCATAATATCGATGTTACGCGTTACATTACGAAGTATTATGGAGTAATCTGGTCTGAAACCCATTCCGGAGCTCGCACTCGAAATTTTCCTGGCCCAAACCGGTTCTTCCACATTTTCCTTGGCATGTAAGTTTTTTAATCTATGCAGCGCTTTGTGATAGGGTACACTGATGGACTCGTACCTTTTTGCGACATCCCGCGTTAGGAAATGCAAATGTAGACAGTGGTCGGATTGGTTGTAGCTTATCGATTTGACCTTTGATAGCATTTCCCAAAGACGTTCGTTTGCAAGCCCTCGCGCTGTTGCCGCTGTCGAGATGCTTTCTTGCAAACTTTTCGTGCTTTGAAAAGCCTTTTTGATTGCCGCTTCGCCTTGCAAGTCCATAATTAGACATCCTTCCACTCTGACCCTAATCGTTAATATTAACCGTAAACGATCTTTTGATGTCATAATTTGGCGTAAAAATTGTGGCAAAGTCCTTGATAGAATCGTCCCTTCTGCCAACCCCTTTACGATTTGCCATTCCTCCTGGCTACCATCTCTAAACTGCTGTTTATCCTTGCCATTCCACTCCTTCTCACAGACTTTAGTGAGGATAGCAATACGGTCTGGCGAGAAGACTTCGGGGTTAAAAAGATAGGTTGTGTTGCGAACCGTTTCTCTGACTGTCTCCGATGGTTTGCCTGTCACTTTATGCAGCCATCCTTGTAACACACTCGTGCCTTTCACCGCTACTTCCACCTGACAACTACCTACCTTACGCGCTAGTATGGTGACTAGCGGCTTGCTAAGTTTAATCGCTAAGTTCCATGCATCCATCGCCTTTTGAAACCATACTTTCCAACTCAAATTATGCTTAACTACCAATAATTCAAATAGGTCGATCAACCGTTCCAATTCCGGATTCGTAAGGTCTAATTTCTTTCCACCCCCTTGTTTGCCACTCCTCGGCGAACGTTTTGAGAAATGCATAGATCCTCTGAATAATTGGTGGGTCAGGTCCAGCCACGTTTGTAATCGGGGGCTTGCCGGTTCTGCCTCCTTCAGTGTGTGAAATAGTACACTAGCCAGTTCTTCTGGAGTATTAGTTTTCGGAGGAGGCAGCTGCTTCTCACTTTCTATTTCTCCTGACTGTCTCTCCTCTTGGTCTGCTACTGCGGACCCTCCCTGCGTAATTGCTATCGTAGTTTCCTCCGTTAGGTCAATCACCGTCGCTTCACTTGCCTCTCTTGGAGTTGCTACCTCGCGCACAGTTTCTTCCATACTACTCTCTTCCTCAGACGAAGCCGGAATGATCTCATCAATAACTTCGTTTGTTTTCTGCTCTGCTTGTCTCCCAGGAGGTCTTTTACCTCCTTCACCCCCCCCCCTCCAGTAGGCTTATCCGGTGGTTTTCTTTCCTCTCCGGGGTTACCTCCTGGAGGAGTCATTTTCTTAAACTTACTTGCTTAGAAAGTTTGTCGTGCAAGCCCAGATCCTCACTCTAGTAGGTGGGGTCTATGCGACAAAATCGGGACTGGCCCATACAGTTTTGAATGAAAGGATGTTGTTCGAGGACGGATAGGGCTATGATCACATTACCTACTTGAACTAATGTGTTTGGCGCCAGCATCACATTCTTGCAACGACCTCCAGCATGAACAGCAAGGTAAGTCATGATCTCGGTTGTCAGCGTAACTTGAGTAATTTTGGGAGGAATGGAAGTTATTCCATTCCTCCCAAAATTACTGAAGTTACGCTGACGACCGACATCGTGGCTTACCTTGCTGCCCCATTGGCCCTGGAACGTAGCTGCATCCATAACTGGTGTGGGGATAAGCGATAAAGCGGGGCTAGTCACCTGGGACAGAGGGCGACTTGGAGCCGAGCCGAAGTCCATGTCTAATAAGTCCATACTTGGTGCTGCTGGTTGCGGAGGCGGTGCAGTCGTGCGTTGTTGTTGTTGTTGCTGTTGCTGTAGCGGTTTTTGAGCTACGTGATTGTCATAATTTCCATTATCTTGCTCTTCAACAATCGTATCCATAATGCGATCTTGCATTTGCTCCACGAGCTGGTCAGCTGCGTGACCGTAAGCTTCATGAACATTGGGTTGTTGAGGCATTGAATTCACAGACAAATTTGGGCTTACTGCAATGTCAGCAATCGCGTGAATGGCGCGACGAGCCAGCTCTTGGTCCACGTCTGTCACGTACTCGCTCAGCTCTGTGACAATGTCGGCCACGTTTGCGCCATCAGCAACAAGCGCCAAGATGTCGATTTTGACGTATTTGACGTGCGTTGGTTCATTGTACCGATTGTAAAACTGCCGGTAGTCGCGGCTAAAGACGTGCGGTTTCTTGCCGACCAAAAGTAAAATGTGGTGTAGGACACAATAATTAATTTCGTGACTCCCACCGGCCATCAACGTGAGCAACGGTTGCCGCATTCGTTCAAAGACTTGTTCTTGAATCTGTTCCATTCCACGAGTCTGTGTGAGGTTGAAGAAACATTTGGCCGTGCCAAGCACGACAGCACTGCTCGAGACACGCAGACACTGCTCCAGCGTATTCATAATCGTAAACACTTCATCCGGTCCAGTGGGCTTGTATTTGGCTACAATCTGTAAGATATTGCACTGACCCCATTCGTTAAAATCCGAAATCCGACCCAGCAAGTGCATCACGATTGGCTGGTTAATTGCAATGCCACCTTCGTCCGCCATGATCTCATTTAGCGCGACTAAACAGTTGGAAACGACTTGCGGGTCTCGGTCACGAATCATGTTGTACAGCGTGTCAATCATGTCACTTTCCTTGATAATTTCTGGATTTAGTGAGTAGACTTTCAAGATGCCGATTACACCCGTCTTGCGGACGTACGCGCTCGTATCTGTAAGAGATGCTTGCAACGGATCGTGGATGTACTCGAGAATAGAATCCAGACGAAGCGAGCATAGCGACCGTAGCGCCAGTCCACGTACCATCGGATCCTCGTTGCGGCAGTCATTAAGCAGCGTGTTGATACACATGATGGCCAGCTCGGAGTTCTTCTGGGCGTAGTTTGTCAGATAAAGATACACCATCTTTTTCGAGATAAGGTCTTTCGTATCTACACACAAGACCATTTCACTAAAGAGACGAGAGACGTCGATTCCCAGCGTCATGTAAGCAATGACTTTCTTGATTATTTCGCGTTTGCGCTTCACATCTTTCTCGACTGTTACTTCACGTAGTAGCTATAGAGCAACTCAATAGTTAGATACATTTTATAAAGTATACAGTATAGAAATACAATTCGGACATTCTTAAGCTCGTTCACTTCGCCCTTCTTCTTATCTGTGAAGTAGCTGGGATTGCTGCCACCGGCAGGTCGCTGGGGGCCGGGGGGTCCTCCAGGAGGATGTTGCATACCGACTGGAGGAGGACCTTGGGAGGGGTAGGAAGGGTTCATGCTTCCCACAGCTGGAAACATACTTATTACAGTAGTGACGGGAAATCCTACGACGATGGTGCGACATGTGTGGCGAACACAATATTTGTTGAGTGGTCCACTCGACTGTTCACAGAAACCGGTACCGGTAGTATCATAGTATCGAAACATTTTGGCCAATTAAAACTGTAGTGTCTGAGATATTCATAACCTGAGATATTCATAAACTGAGATATTCGATGAAACCAAGACGTCAATTGTCAGTATCTCTTATCGTCGCATGCTCCTTAAACCGCGTAATTGGCAAGAAAAAAAAGTTGCCTTGGAATCTTCCAGCCGATTGGGCTTTCTTCAGCTCGGTAACGAAAAATCAAGTGCTGATTGTTGGAAGGCGATCGTTCGAAGAGTTTAAGGAGCCCATTCCTAATCGCCAGACGATCGTTGTTTCTTCAACACTGAAGCAACGATCTTTTAGTGGGGATCCGTCTGGTGTACATATAGCTCGAACACTCCAACAAGCGCTTCAAATGGTGGACTCAGATCCACGGTATCAGGGCTGTAGTCGAGTATTTATTGGTGGCGGCGAAAACTTGTACAATGAAGCAATGGCAACAAAAGTTGCTGAATTATGCTACGTTTCGAGAGTACAGGAAACGATTGTCGCTGGAGATACTTTCTTTCCGGAGTGGACGACGCAGTTTCCTAATCTAGTTTTTTCGGCGAAAACGAACGGAGGAAGGAACACGAGGTAAGTAGCTAGCTGCAAGCTACAGTCACTCCACTCGAATTTTACCCTTTCATGATTGTTCTGGACAGAGTGAGCTTTGAGGTGTGGCAAAGATAGGCTGCAACTTCTGTCTCAATTGTGTCGGCACACCATGATATGGTAATTAATCGTGCTAATGGACTCAGGCAAGATGCTTTGCCTTCCTTACCGGTACCTTTTTAGTAGCTTAGCGCATTTCCACCGGCGGAACTATTTTAGTGACAAATCTGCAAAATGTCTTAAGTGTGCACAATTGCATTACACTCAAATTGAAGTTGGACTATTGTGATAATTCTCCTGCAATACATGTAGAGAGAAAAGAGCAAATAAACCACGTAAATTATGCTTTTATACGAACAGCAACGACTGGATCATGTGATCACTGAAAAACTTGACGAAGTGGTGCAATAGGGGAAGCTAGTTGAGCCCGATAAGCACGTACCACTGTTTGGTCAGAGAGATAATAAATTTCTCCCAAAAATACACCTGGACGGAGTTGGCCCATACAGTTTTGAATGAAAGGATCATATTCGATGTCGGATAGGGCTCTGATCACATTATGGCTCTGGCTCATTGTGTTTGGAGCCAGCATCACATTCTTGCAACGACCTCCAGCATGAACAGCAAGGTAAGCCATGATGTCGGTTGTCAGCGTAACTTGATTAATATTGGGAGGAATGGAAGTTAACCACGCAGGGACAGGGTTCCTCTGATTCACCCGAGCTGCATTTGCATAAGCAGTGAACTCGATCAATGCGTCGAGATCCCAGGCAAACAGTACCGCTGGATCATCCCAGGCAAACAGTACCGCTGGATCATCCTCGGAAATCGGAATGTCTGAGAGATACTCGTCTATCTACACATACGATACTGTTAGCAATAGACTTCAACACGTACTCTACCCGCGGATCTCACCTCATTTGAAGTTTCTTCAAAAGAGAAAACCGGCTGGGTAGCCACGTTTTTTTTTTTTGAGCTTTTATTGTAAATGTCGGTTTGTTGTTGTTTAATCGCAGTCTATTTAGTACTTAACTATTATCTACAATAAATTCACTTACCCTAAAATGCATGTCATAGGCGACTGCCACTCATAGGCGGGGCCTACTATTACGAGCTAAAACTTTACACATCAGCTTTTATGCAAATCGTAAAAGCTATACTAGCCTAACTTATTTTAGGAATAATCCTAGTGATCCGAAATTAGGTTCGAGTCATCCTGATCCAGACCATTGCGCGTCCTCTCATATCGAGACACGCGAAGGTAACCTAAGCTAGCCTATAGTCAGACAGTGCTTCTACGTGTCGATAAACTTGGTACACACTTCGAACCCCATGTCACGCATACAAAAGGTTTGTGTTTTACACATAAGTGTGGTATTTTGCACATGATTTTGGGTAGCCCACTGTGACTTTTTACGAGTGCTTGTCATAGGCGACAACAGCAGTTTTGACAGGGTTTGGTAGTACCGTGGAAACATAGGTGCCGCCTTTGACATGCATTTTACGGTAAAGCAATATCTAATCCTTGCGTTGGCCCTGATGAAATCTCTTCCTACATAATAGGTAAATTTTCCAGTTGTTCATCACTTGACCTGTCAAGAACTTCTTCTTGCATACATTCCAGTCCGATCTGAAGTCGTATCCCCCGCAGTCTTGTCGCGACACGCTTGCGTTCATAGTAGGCCACTGCCAATAACTGTTTCGTTATATCATCTGTAACTGTTCCTGTAAACTTCGTCTGACTCCTTTATGCACCACTTCATTTCGAAATATCCATATCCACGTTACCCTTAACGAACAAATTCCTCTCCACACTCGATCTAACGCCGTCTTACACTCCGCTGCTTGTTTCCCACACCGCACTTTCAGTCGACTTTATAGTGATTCCGACAGCTCTGGTGCTCGTCTCCGCGCGATACACCTTCGGTATTGTTTCTAAAGCAGCTGCGTCTATGCGGCGTCCGTTCCAGCAAGTTATTAGTCTGGACCAAAGTTGCTTGGCCCGACTGCACCCCCACACAATATGTGTGACCCCTTTCCCGGGTGTTTGACACTGGTCATCCAGTACACACCCTCCTTGCGAATTATATCCATCGTAATAGACATTAAGTTGGAACGTCGCTGTTCTGTAAATGCTCCACAGTTGATAATCCGAAAGCATATTATCATGACGCTAGAGCTCTTTCGGTGATTGCTCCTGCACGTTCAGGTTCCAGCAGGACTCATCTCTCCTTTTGGTCACCTGTCCCGCACGTGTGCTAAAGCGGTAGTCAACGCTTGGTAGTAGACTCTGCGAAATGTCCTTCTTAGCCAACTTTTTACTGACTGAAATTTTACCCCTTCCTGCACTGTCCAGGGGTAATTATGCAGACTTGGATGTGCCGCAAAGACTAGCCCTGTCGTTCGTTGATATCTCCCTTCCTCTGCTTTTAAGCTGCTCTTGTTCTGGCGTCCATGTGTCGGTTCAGTCTCGTCCCAGTAAATTCCATCTTCTCGCTGTCTGAAAAACCACTCTTGACCTGTCTGTTGACTCTGTCCAGTGACACACCTTGGTATTCCTGCACTCCACTTAACGTCCTCCCAGTGATCCTGTGTGTATAGTAGGTGAAGTTTGCCAGCCGCGCCTAACTCTTCGCCTATCTCCACTCTCGGCGAACACAAGATGATGCAGAGGAGCCACCTTCCAATTTTCCTGCGAGAGTGACTTGCATCTCCATGCCTTGCACAGTCCATAAAAATGTAGAATGCGCAACTTTCTTGTGTGCAAATCTCGTATTGTTTCTCTCGGTATGCGCGCATATTTACCCGCATATAGAACATCTGCATTTGCTTCTATTATCCACGGGTTGTCATACCTTACGAACGTTCCCCAAAAGGCTCTGAGCGCT